>JAOPHQ010001773.1:0-95922 GCA_030340625.1 Merluccius polli | reverse complement strand
CTGTTTTGCAGGTAAGGGAGATGAGCCTGTTACTGCGGCTGCTCCTTTGACCGATGAGAGAGTAGAGTTTGTTCGGGGTCACTCATGATGATTGTCAGCCCTCACCCCATCCTTCACTTAACCACAGCCTCCACCAGCTCCACTCCCTCTCCCAGCATAGAGCTACATTTCTTGAGGAGCTTGTCTAGTCTGATATAGTCTATAATAGTCTGCTTATCATCACTTGACTTGTGTGTCGTCTTTGTTGTGATTCATTGAACCAACTTTTTAAAATTCTTATCAAAAAGCTGCTAAATATTTTTAAAGTATTAAAATAGAATTATTCTTTATGTAGAAAATGAAAACTACACCTGTTATGGTGCACACAAATGTGCAAACATTGGAGTTATAATTTAAGGAGCAGTTTAAAAACAATTGTATAACAGTATAAGGTTTTCAGAAATCGTCATAAGATGTGTAATGTAGTAAAGTGGATACAATAATTTATTTTTATTGGAGTTGTATCAAATTAGTGGTAGGTGGGCCAGGTAAAGTACTCAGCCTGCATGTTGTACCTGAGTAAATGTACGTAATAACCTTATGGGAGGCATGTTTGTGTGACTAGAAAAGCCTCTGTTTTATTAATTCATTGTTCAATTGACTGAGAAGCTTCTATGCCAAAAAATAAAACACTCGAAAGACAGCCAAACTCAAAATCTTTATTACAAGTCTTGCAAAAAAATAAAAACAATCACAAACACATTGGCTGCATTCTTTGTCGGGCTGGCTATATCTGGTTTAATCAGCCAGGCTGCCAGGAGGGAGGCCAGGTCTTCCCACTGAGAAAACAAAAACATAGAGGAAGGAAAAACATGAATTCTTTAGTAATGCACTGAGGCTGTTGTGCTAAGCATTATACAGTATGTGCATATATCATATGTTTAGGACAGTTTAGTCCTGCAACATAGAAGTTCGGTTGGACATTCCTGCTGACAAATACACAGACAAAACAAGACAGAGAAACACAGTGCAATGATAACAATCCCTTCTTTGTGAAATCATCTACTCAAACATGGAAAATATACATGACTCAGTTTGATCGATTTTGGGAATAAGGTTGTGTAAATAAGGTTATTCCTTCGCCAAATTTGATTTAAACCGTTTATTTTCAGTTTATGGTAGCTGTAGTTACTGACTTTGTGCATATCAATCATTTCTTTGAATGTTTTTTGGGGGGGGTCTTCACATTCAAATATTACCCAGCTGAATTGACCTACATCTCAGAGTCAATTATTGCACTTGTATCATTATGTGTTGTTATTACTGTTGTGTAACAGTATGTCATTATCTGTTGCTATGTCACGGCTGTTGTCTGTCCTGTGATCTTGTCCCTCTACAAAAATTGTACTTTCCATGAAGACAAATTATAAATCAATAATATATAATCAAATCAATTCATCTATCAATCCAACTTCTGTTATTTTTGTCTATTTATGTCTTGGTACATGGATCAGACTTTAACCTGTGTGTCTGACAATAAAAAAACTGGCACATTTCTGACAATGGACAAAAGTGTCCATGTCAAATATAAAGGTTAATGTATGTTAAAGCAGCTGTACTGTAATAGTTACTGCACAAAATGTTTCAGCTTAACTATATACATTTCAGAAATCAACATGAAGCTTAAACATGTATAAAGAAAGGATGGTCTTCATTATCCATGATGTGAATGGCCATACTGGAACATAAGTCCAATAGCCTAACATTGGAGATTATTAATCTCAATTATCAGGATTGAGAAGCAACAGCCAAATTATGTTTTTTAAAATTTTTTGTTTTTTTAAACATATTATGAACCTATTCAAATAGTTTGTTCAGTGTTTTTAAATCGGCTTAACATATCTGAAATAAAGTTATATCTCAATGCCAAGTAGATTAAAAATATGCTTTGTCTGTGAATAATTAAATCAGAGCTCTATTGATGTTGTTTTTTTACTGACAGATTTAACCAGATGAAACCAGTAACTCTACAGTTTTATCTGAGGGTTTTTCTGAAGTTCCTTCCTGAAACTGACCCATAAATCCTGACAAATGAAAAAAGAAATTAAATTTTTATAGTTACTCTCTTCCTTAACAAGTTTACCGCTCCCAAGAAAACAATATCCCAACATTTTTTAAATAATTAAAAATTGCAATATAAATCGATGTAGATGTACTATTGATAGCCTAAAGCTAATTAACTTACCATAAGGTGCAGGGCTGCCAATCATAAAGGTGCTCTGTCCTCCCCTGTTTCAAGCAAACAAAAACAAAGTACACCTACTGTAAATGTCCATTCTTTTTTTTTTTTTATTCACAGTAAATAGGATCGTTATTGTGCTTATATAGTTAGTATAATTTGAATAGTGGTAACATAATGGTAACATAATTTACTGACAATGCAGGCTAAAATCCCATTAGTATGATGTACACAATTGCAATAAGGTTAAATTCTAAATAAATAGATACATTAGTTCAGAAATTTCTTCCACCAGTTCTATAATGTCATCTAGTGTATTTGGGGGTCTTAAAGGTTAACCTTTCTTTTCCTTGTCTTCAGGATTCCTTGGACTGGGAAGTTTTCCAGCTGGTTGTGGGGGCAGTCTGTAATTGAAAGGAATATATAATTTCCACAAATGTGCAGTAAATATGTATTTGTGTTTATTTTAACAAGACATGGACTTGCATGCATCTTTCTCACTGTGTGACATCATTTGGCTTTTCCTCTAGAGACTAGACAATCCCGAGTGTGATGGTGTGTAACAGTTTTCTTTTTAAATTATTGCACTCTCTGTCATTGCTTCTGGAATGTACTGATTACACCTTATATTGCTTGCTTCCGTGAGAATATATTCATATCCTATTTTTCTTATAATGGTAGTTGGGCTTTGCAGTTTTACATTCCACAAATCTATGATGAGCAGAGAGCAAATCGAAATATCATACATAATGATGATTGTGGGCAAGGTGCAGAGGACCTGGGCATACTTCAAACCCCAGACTCTTGATTATGGTCATGTGCGCTAACTATTTGGCCAAAGGGATATCCCCTTGTCCAAGTAAACAAGGCACATGATCAATTGGAGGCAAAGTTACAGGAACCCCGTACTGTCACATATAGATTAACAGACAATGTACAGACAGGTTATTCTGTTGTCTCTTCGTTGTAACAAACGTACAATTTGAATAAGAGAGGGGTACATGAACAAACATGGATATCATCTATTCAACTCATCTCAGTGCATCAGAGTCAGACTAAATCAACACTGTTTTAAAAGTTAACTAAAATCATATGGACTTTGTGATAATTATGTGGGATAAAAATGTCAGAAGGGTATAAGACCATAAGCCATCATTATTCGTTATTATTATTATTATAATCAAGTCATTAAACTTGACATACCTTTCATTTTCTTCTTTCTTTTATCTGGTGGTGGTGGTGGGATGGATGGAGTTGTCTGTGGTGGTGGTGGTGGTGGGATGGATGGAGTTGTCTGTGGTGGTGGTGGTGGTGGTGGGTGGTGGTGGTGGTGGGATGGATGGAGTTGTCTGTGGTGATGCGTGGACAGATGCAGTTGGCTGAGGTGGTGGCGGGTCCTCTCTCTCTGGAACGGGGTCACATGGCATCAAGTTCAAGATGAGAACTTCTTCTTGGTCCTGGGGCGTTGACATTGTAGAGGGGTCTTCAGTACTCCAACCTATATGGACATGAAGGAATACATGAAATTTAAGTAAGGGATAATGTATAGTTGGGGGTTGTCAGACTAAATCAACACTGTTTTGAAAGTTAACTAAAATCATATGGACTTTGTGATAATTATGTGGGATAAAAATGTCAGAAGGGTATAAGACAATAAGCCATCATTATTCATTATTATTATTATTATTATAATTATAATCAAGTCATTAAACTTGACATACCTTTCATTTTCTTCTTTCTTTTATCTGGTAGTGGTGGTGGGATGGATGGAGTTGTCTGTGGTGGTGGTGGTGGTGGTGGTGGTGGGATGGATGGAGTTGTCTGTGGTGATGCGTGGACAGATGCAGTTGGCTGAGGTGGTGGCGGGTCCTCTCCCTCTGGAACGGGGTCACATAGCGCCAAGTTCAAGATGAAAACTTCTTCTTGGTCCTGGGGCGTTGGCATTGTAGAGGGGTCTTCAGTACTCCAACCTATATGGACATGAAGGAATACATGAAATATAAGTAAGGGATAATGTATATTTTGGCGGTTGTCATGGAGAAATAAACCCTGAAAGTATGTATTGAATCCCTACGCGAATCGGAGGAGCTTCGTACATCCTGAGGAGGTTTATTCCTTGATAATAACAGACCAACTATACAATATCCCGCTTATTACATGGCTTACGAGTGAAATAATTTGAAATAATGTTCTGAACAATGATCAAAATACAACTTAAAAACACAACATAAACAAGGTATTACAGGGTGCGTTTGTGTCACCGACTCGCAGTGCCACCGATACCAGCAAAGAGCTGTGACACCGGGGTCAGAGTATCTGAAAATGCAGGTTTGGTTTTCAGCCATGATGTGGAAGGAGTCTCTCCTATTTTTATAATCATATCTGTCAAAAACAAGGAGTTACGGGTTACAGGGTGCGTCTGTTTGCATGTATGTTGGTCGCCACCGAGAGCAGCTTTGACACTGGGTCAGAGGCTCTGATCATGCAGGTTTATTTTCCAGTAGTGTGGCAGGAGCCTCTACCCTCCATGTAACAAGTTAAAAGTCATTTACGGTATCTAACCTCACAGTTAGTCCGAGGCTGTTTAAGGATGGATAAAAATGAAGCATAAGGTACATATTCTGCATAATTTCTCGTTCCTGTGCTCCTCTGACCTTAATGGCATCCCTATTAACAGGCTTGACAACAGAGCAGCGGAACAGTGGTGTTCTGTCAAGAAATAAACCCAGCAGAATATTGGTGATTGACCAATCAGTATTGAGTTGAGTATTCAGGAGAGCCATGTAATAAATACAAATAAATAAATTGAATAATACATGGAATTAATGTAAATACAAATAAAGTTTGACAGCAGAATTCAGCAATATTTCAAGTCACATCAATATGCCCAACCCAATTAATCACAGTTTATCCCAGGTCTCCTGCACTTTTTCATATGAGATGAAAGATCTAAGATACTAAAAGAAATTGATAAAATGTTTTTTTGTTGACATTGCTGGGAGGTTACTGGACTGAAGCACTCATGGAGGACATGTAAATTTGCCTAATTCTGTGTCTTGTGTGACCAGCAGACTGTGGACATGGACTACTGGAACCATGTCCTGTGGTTTGATGAGACCAAGTCAAACTTTTTTGGTTAGGACAGGGACAAGTGTGTCTTGCCTACGGTCAAGCGTGGTGGTTGGAGTGTCATGGTTTGGGGCTGCATGAGTTCTGCCAGCACTGGGGAGCTACAGATCACAGAGGAAAGCATGAACGCCAATATGTACTGTGACATACTGAAGCAGAGCATGCTCCCCTCCCCTCAGAAACTGGGCCCAGGGCAGTAGTCCAACAAGGTTACAACCCCAAACACACCTCCAAGACCACTACTGCCTTGCTAAAGACACTGAGGGTGAAGGTGATGGACTGTCCAACATGTCTCCAGACCTAAACCCTACTGATCATCTGTGGGACATCCTCAAATGGAAGGTGGAAGAGCAACAGGTGTCTAACCTCCACCAGCTCCATGATGTGGTCATGGGGGGGTGGAAGAGGTTTCCAGGGGCAACCTATGGAACTCAAGTGAACTCCATGCCCAAGACAGTTAAAAATAGTAGCCATACAAAAAAATGACACTTTGGGCATGATTTGGACATTTTCACTCAGGGATGTACTGTACTCACTTTTGTTGACAGTTTTTTAGACATTAATGGCTGTGTGTCGAGTTGTTTTGACAGGACAGCAAATTTACACTGTTAGACAAGCTGTACACTGACTACTTTACATTGTATAAAAGTGTCAAGTCTTTAGAGTTGTCCCGTGAAAAGATATAATGAAATATTTGCTAAAATGCGAGGGGTGTAGTCACTTTTGTGAGATACTGTAAATGGTGTCATGTAATACAGTACGTGCTGTACAATCTCACCTTCAAGCATCAAAGCAAAGATTTCCTCAATATTCTGGAGGCAGGTCTTTGCTCCTGTGCTCAGCTGCACCTTCTGGGGCATCATTACTGATGTAGATTTTTGCTTCGCAATCAGCAGCAGAGGCTTTAGGCCCAGGGTGTGCAACTTCTCAAGCTGGAAAACAATTTGTTGAGAAGAAAAGAGATCAATCCATACCCAAACTGTATTTTACAGATATCTTTCTTTTAATTCTTATAAGTTTTGGTGGATAAATGTGAGATTTTAATCCAAGTCTTGGGCCGAATAGGTCTGTTTGAAAAACAAACAAAAAAAACAACAACAGATTTTCATTATGGTAACGTTACAGTAATAGACTGGATGTGAAGCAATGAATACCAGTTCCTTCATTTCTCTATGTCAAAGCAATAAAGAAAAGATTTTTACACTATTGGTCAATGAGTATGTTGTGTACACTAAATACCAAAATGGCTGTGTCATCGTCGATGATATGTGACTTCAGGTTGTTTTTTGTCACTGACGCACACCAGTCACTGGCCTTGTTCTGGAACTTCTCCAGCTTTTTTTTCTGCCTTACTTTTTGTGGTTGCGGGGCTTTGCATAAATTGCAAACCTTGCAACCATTATATATTTTTTGGCCACAGTTAGGGCAGGTCTTTTTTAACGACCCCCCAGGCATTGCCAAAAGGACAAAAACACAAAAACTAACACGAACTATAAACAAACAAACAAACAAAAAAATGAATACAATACAATACAGACACAAGATGGCGTTAATACAAACAATACAGAAAGGCTCTTAAAAGTGCCGTTGGTTACCTGTGTGTGTGTGTGTGTGTGTGTGTGTTTGTTGTGTTTGTCAATGGAAATGTGGAAATGTTGCAATGAAGCTGCAAAAAAGAGAGAGAGAAAACAGTATTAGAGAGGTTTGCAAATAAGGGATCATTCATCATTTTCCCAAATGTATTTTAAAAACAAAACAATCCTTAGGCTACTGTATTCATCAGACAGCATACGGTATTCACACTGAGAAAAGCAAGTAGCTGTAGTTATTTATTTCCTCATTGTAATCTCTTCTCTTTTTTATTTGTGACTTTGAGCAACCTCTCTACAGTGTCATGAATGGAAAATTGGGTGAGTCCCCGCTAACTAATCAAATCCAGTGGAAAGAATCATCTACATCTAAACTGCCCTGTTATAGATCTACATTTTTTGCAAATTACCCTACATCATTATGTTTGAGGGAAGTCTGCTCTTCTCTGCTTCTGCTGCAGTGTAATATCACATCCATACCTTGCTGTAGAAAATACTTGTATTTTTTTTTTTTTAAATATCCCCTCATGTGCCAGGGAATTTTCTCTTTTTTAATGTAATGGGCAGTAGGTAGGCTGTTGTTGTTTTGAGGCCAAACGTGAAGTTTTATGAATCAACCTGAAGATGGCGACATTCTGAATACTGGCCCTTGATGCATTCATGGACACTCGGGAATAGCATATTCTATTTACTTTTAGTCCGTATAATAAACGGTTCAGTAAAATAAATGATGCTTTAAAAATTCTGTCACGGCGTTTTATTAACGATACGTCAGTTTATGAATGGTAACGTCAATGAAACCCATCCACGGCGGCGAAGTTACTGTAAACTTCTAAGATTTGCATTGTAAATCATATTAACAAACTCAAACTGAGCTCCACAGTTAAAACGCTACAACCACTTTGCTAAAACTGAAGAAATACATTTATATAAGTGTGTTTTGAACAAATAAACAACCCTTAGGCACCTTATTTGGCGGGATACCTACTTACTGTGGCCGAGTGGAGAGTGAAAAGGCTGGATGGCGCAAAGCGGAAATCTCCGTTGCCCTAGTAACGGCGAACATTTCAGGTATTAAGAAAAACAAAGGGAATACAGGAAGAAAAAAAAAGGACGAAAAATAAAGAAGTAAATTAAAAAAAAAGAAATCACACTTCCTGGATCAGTATCCGTGTATCCACCACGACAAGGTTTGCGTGTGTGTGTGTGTGTGTGTGTGTGCGGGTGTGTGTGTGTGTGCGTGCGTGCGTGTGTGTGTGTGTGCGTGCGTGCGTGTGCGTGCGTGCGTGCGTGTGTGTGTGCGTGCGTGCGTGTGTGTGTGTGTGTGTGTGTGTGTGAGTGTGTGTGTGTGAGTGTGCGCGCGTGTGTGTGTGTGCGTGCGTGCGTGCGTGCGTGCGTGTGTGTGTGTGCGTGCGTGTGTGTGTGTTTCCTTTGGGGGATACGCCGGCGTTACCAAGGCGACAGGTAACGCCGGTGTTTTTCAGATTTAAAAAAAGAAAAGAAAATTTCACTCATTGAATTCAAAATGAAAATTCAATGTGGAAAACAAAAAGGACATTTTAGTTACTAAGAAAATATGATGAAAGCTCAATTTGTTTTATTTGTATTTGCTGGTCACAGATAAACATGAGGATTATGGGTAATGTAGTGCTTCTCCGTGATATGACATTGACAATAAAATGTGTTTTCTTAAAATGAAGTTGATATTACACGGGGCTTTTGGACTCGAAAGAAGCACATACCATCGTTACACAGTCTGTCTTGGATGGTTACAGCGTTATGGCTAATAATCCGATCTTTTTTAACAATATCAATTAGTCTACATTTGCACTTCCGGGATCTGAAACACCACCCACAGCGTGACGTCTTTGAAGCTGAAAATGCGTGCATCCACCACGACACGGTTTGCGTGGCCATCTCACGGAATTTGGACTCATTGGCTTTCAGTGGAGACTGTTTCCGTGCTCCTTTACACGTAATTTTAACACATTACGTGAAAGGAGCACGGAATCTGGTACTAGGTGTTCGTGGTCATTTCACGCATTTCTGTGAGATCAGGTTGTGCTCCTGGCCACAATTTACACTTCACACACATGATTTTTTCCAGATTTGTAGACATACTTGTTCTGTCTCTCACAATGTGCTCAAAAAATCAAAGAGACTTACAGAATTTGAATCAACAGCCTCTAAGTGCGGCCAGTCTGTCTCTTCTCCTCATTAACTCCAATACAAATATTTTCAGAGAGAAGCAGAACGGACCCATGTTTTAAACTTGCAAGTGTGTCCACAATATTTACTGTAGAAACACTGTAGAAACACCAAATCGTTCACGAAGTCCTTACAATGATGATGGTCTCGTTTATATTCTAATACGTGCTACCGTTTTGTCAGAATAATCCCAAATGTGAGACCAGTGCAGAGGCAGAAAAGCGCTATTTTTCTCAACGTTTCTTTCAGCCTCAGCCTGGGGGCTATCGCGCGCAGGTGTGCGCGCGTGATCTAATTACGGTTGGTTAGTCAGTTTAACTGGCGCGAGGCTGTTGTCAGGCAAACCCTACAGATATCCGTCGTCTGATTGGACGGCGGATACAAGAGGACTCCTATTGGTCACCGCCGATCTGCTCTTCCGCGTTGATCACGGTACACAGGAAAATGGCCGCGGTACACGGGAAAGAGATGGCGGCGGGACACGGGAACTGCTTCTGGTAAGATTCGCCGTTTTGAATCTCAAATACAGGTCCACAGTGGTGTGTTAAAACCCACGCGCGCACACACACGCGTTTTTTTTTTCTTTTTCAATAGCCCCGCTGTATAGCGACCCGGCTGAAACACGGGAGGACACGCTATATTTATCAAAGCTTGGTCGCCGTGCTTAGGCTACAGCCACACTACTAGGTTTTGAATCTTAAATGGACCATTGGTTTATACACTGTTACACCAGTCAGCAAATACGGTACAGGTCCACCGTGGTGTGTTAAAACCCGCCGCGCGCACGCGCACACACACACACACACACACACACACACACACACACACACACACACACACACACACACACACACACACAACACACACACACGCGACGGGAGAACGCGCTGTTTTATCAAAGCTTGGTCGCCGTGCTTAGGCTTAGGGCTTTCTTAAGAACACACAATGAGAAGTAATACTCTTTGGATGAGACTGAAACTCTCCGTTTAATGGCACATAATCACTCCTCGCTAGAACAACATTACCTCCTCACCGGAACCACACACACGTCGCCAATCACCATGGCAACTCCATAAACAAATCCACTGGAGTGTTACATTACTACGTTTTGAATCTCAAATGGACCATTGGTTTATACACTTTTACACCAGTCAGCAAATATGCTACAGGTCCACAGTTGTGTGTTAAAACCCGCCGCACACACGCGTTTTTTTCCAATGTCCGCGCAATGTATGGCTCGGCTGAAACACGGGAGGACACGCTGTATTTATCAAATTGATTGGGTCTTATTAGTCATATATACTTTGTCATTTAATCCTTCTTGTGTGGGTACTCCTTTCCCATTGCCATGGCTTGCTACGCGACGGATAATGCTCTGTACCGCTCCAATCAGTGGCGGTTGTAGGGGGGGGGGCCAGTGCCCCCGGAACTCTGAGTCCGGACCCCAGAGTTATTAAAATACAATTAATCGGTATTTTAATGAATTAATGACACATTTAAGTATGTAATTCCAATTTTAATTAATTAATGGCATATTTAAGTCATTATTTAATGGTGTATTTATTTATTTTTGGCACTTTTAGTCCTCCATAAAACTGTACTGTATCTTGATTACTTGACTTGATTCATGTTGGTGTCTTACAGGTGTGTGTGTGTGTGTGTGTGTGTGTACTTCAAAAATACTTCAAAAAGGAACGTTTGTTGTAGGTGTGCTCCTTGTATATAGTATCATAATGTTACTGCATATTACATAATGTACACACTCGGGCAGTAGCCCCCGTGGCACTTTCAAAATTTCCCCTGAGGGAATTTTCTAGTTAGTGCCACGGTGCCATCGCACCGAGCACTGGTCCCCTACAGCTAAAGCTGAAGGGACCAGTGCTCGGGGCAAAGCACCGAGTTGTAGGACAAATGATATATCAAAATGTGCGTCTTCATCGGGATCGGTGTGCTATTGAATTTCTTAAAATAATAAGAATTTTTCGCGACGTAAAAAATTTGGTGTACTATTCCACGTTTTGATACGTCATATCGTTTTTAATCAATCACTGATCAATGACCATGATCATTTTGGGATAAATTATGAGATTATAATGGGTGTGTATAGAGCGTAACAGTGACCGCCCCTTTTTAACAGCTCCGGTGCCGGAAGTAAATTTCCCATGCATTTATCTCGTCCACTTTTCGTATAATCCTTATAAAAAGAGTATTAAGACTTGAACCAAGCCAATCGTTCGTTATGGTAGTCGTGACCATATTATGTTTGATTCGGGATGAGTAGTTCCTCACTCGGTCAACAAAATAAAGTACCTTTGGCTTTTCTTCCGTTTTCCAAATTCTTTTTATGCCCGAATCAAACATAATATGGTCATGACTACCACAACGAACGATCGGCTTGGTTAAAGGCTTAATACTCTTTTTATAAGTGTTATACGAAAAGTGGACGAGATAAATGCATGGGAAATTTACTTCCGGCACCGGAGCTGTTAAAAAGGGGCGGTCACTGTTACGCTCTATTGCGAGGAATGTTCGTGTCAGAGTGCAGTTAGAGTGGGAGAGAGCCCAAAATTAATCCAGATTTTTTCTCTTTCCACGCTGCTCCTGGCCACAGTTTACACTTTACACACATGATTTTTTCCAAATTTGTAGACATACTTGTTCTGTCTCTCACAATGTGCTCAAAAAATCAGAGAGACTTACAGAATTTGAATTAGCAGCCTCTAAGTGCAGCCAGTCTGTCTCTTCTACTCATTAACTCCAATACAAATATTTTCAGAGAGAAGCAGAACGGACCCCTGTTTTAAACTTGCAAGTGTGTCCACAATATTTACTGTAGAAACACTTTAGAAACACCAAATCGTTCAGGAAGTACTTACAGTGGTGATGGTCTCGTTTTTTTTCTGATACGTGCTACCGTTTTGTCAGAATAAGCCCAAATGTGAGACCAGTGCAGAGGCAGAAAAGCGCTATTTTTCTCAACGTTTCTTTCAGCCTCAGCCTGGGGGCTATCGCGCGCAGGTGTGCGCGCGTGATCTAATTACGGTTGGTTAGTCAGTTTAACTGGCGCGAGGCTGTTGTCAGGCAAACCCTACAGATATCCGTCGTCTGATTGGACGGCGGATACAAGAGGACTCCTATTGGTCACCGCCGATCTGCTCTTCCGCGTTGATCACGGTACACAGGAAAACATTGCTTTATGATGGCGGCGGTAGCCTACAGGGAAAAGAGATGGCGGCGGTACACGGGAACTGCTTCTGGTAAGATTCGCCGTTTTGAATCTCAAATACAGGTCCACAGTGGTGTGTTAAAACCTACGCGTTATTTTTTTTCTTTTCCAATAGCCCCGCTGTATAGCGACCCGGCTGAAACACGGGAGGACACGCTATATTTATCAAAGCTTGGTCGCTGTGCTTAGGCTACAGCCACACTACTAGGTTTTGTATCTCAAATGGATGATTTGTTTATACACTGTTACACCAGTCAGCAAATACGGTACAGGTCCACCGTGGTGTGTTAAAACCCGCCGTACACACACACACACACACACACACGTTTTTTTCCAATTGCCCCGCAGTATATGGAGTCAACTGAAACACGGGAGGACGCGCTGTTTTATCAAAGCTTGGTCGCCGTGCTTAGGCTTAGGGCTTTCTTACTGTGCGTTCACACCAAAAGCGTCTTGCGCTGCAAAGACGCTTTGACGCTCAAAAAGATTCGCTGCGAATATTTTTGTTCGCTTTTGACGCTCAAGACGCTCAATGACGTACAATTAAATTATGCAGACGCATTTAAAGGAGCCGTATGCTTTTAGTACAGACAGAAGGAGTGAACTCCCATACACTGTGGCCATATCAGAGGCGGTTTTGCTTGTTGGATAAATGTAGTTAAAATATGTTTCACTGATCTGCAAATCATGATCTGCACTCATTCGTCGCACACAAACGAATTGACAGGTGGGATAAAAGACAAGAGATATATCCCTTGTCATTTATCCCTCGTCTTGTCGATTAGTTTGTGTATGTGACGATTTCCAAAACGTGTTTTGTTTAAGCATGACTCGCGATTGGTTGGTTGGTTTGGAGGTATGGAGAGCAAATTAAAATGATTCCCGCTTAAATACGAACGTCCTAGTTCGCAAATATTTTCCATAAATACTCCCGCTTATCATCACTTGGTATCATACTATGGATGCTCAAGATATCGTCGCTATTTGTGCTGCTGCTTTGTACCTGCGAAGACGCCGGAGGAGGAGGATTTGGGTCCACGAGATCCTTCAAGGTCGTCTTCAGCACGGCGAGTTCCATCGGCTGGTGCAGGAGCTGAGATTGGACGAGGGCCGGTTCCAGCGCTACTTCAGGCTGGACATGGAGCAGTTTGACAGCTTGCTGTCGAAGATTGGGCCGCTGATCACCAGGCAGCGTACCAACTACCGCCGCCCGATTCCACCCGCGGAGCGTGTTGCCATTTGCCTGCGGTTCCTGGCCACGGGGGATTCCTACCGTACTATTGCCTACAGCTACCGTGTGGGCATTAGTACTGTGGCAAACATTGTCAACCAGGTCACCAGGTTCATTTGGGATGCCTTGGTACAGGAGTACATGCCAGTGCCCACCGCAGATGATTGGAGGAGCATTGCGGAGGGCTTTCGTGAGAGGTGGGCCTTCCCTAACTGCCTTGGATCCATCGACGGGAAACATGTAGTTATCAGGGCCCCAGACAACTCAGGGTCCCTATACTACAACTACAAGGGAACCTACTCCATCGTGCTCCTGGCAGTGGTGGATTCACAGTACTGCTTTCGTGTGGTGGATGTGGGCAGCTACGGGAGGACCAGTGATGGTGGTGTCCTGGCCAATTCCATCTTTGGCCAGGCGCTGCGGGACGGCACACTTGGCATACCAGAGGATGCTCTGCTACCAGGTGCTGATCATTTGGGACCGCAGCCGTTTGTCTTCGTGGCAGACGAGGCCTTTCCGCTGCGCCGTGACCTCATGCGGCCTTTTCCGGGGACCCACCTGTATGGCAGCCGCAGGGCTTTCAACTTCAGGTTGTCCCATGCTAGGCTGATCGTTGAGAATACCTTTGGTATTCTCACCTCCCAGTGGCGTATGTACAGAGGAGTCATTGGGGTCAGCCCTAGCAATGTGGATGCCTGTGTGAAAGCGACCTGTATCCTGCACAACCTCATCAGGAGAACCACCAGGCCCACACGACCAGGACCATCTGCAGGACCATCTGCAAACTGTGAAGCCGCTGGCCTACAGCGTGTTCACAGAGCAGGCAGCAACAACGCCACACGAGAGGCCCTCCGTGTCAGGGAGGCGTATGTCTCCTACTTCTGCAATGAGGGAGCTGTTGGCTGGCAACCTGGTGTTTGAGCATTCATTTAAAACGGCTCTTTTAAGAGCCACCCACATACAATAAAAAGCATGACTTCCATTTATGCATTAAATAATACATTATGTGGTAGCTATCCTATGTCCTCAAAGCATAGGCCTACTTTTACAATAACATTGTAGATTTTAAAATAATGAACACAACAGCTAGTTTTTTGAAAAATTTGTATTGTATTGAATTTTCAACAACAGTGTCACGACACAACAAACAAAACAATATAGTAATATTATTTGATATAATATATATATATTAGTATATATAATATATATATATATATATTAATATATATAAACATATTAATTAATAATATATATATATATATATAATTATATATATATATAATTATATATATATTCATATAATTATATATATATATATTCATATAATATATATATATTATATATATATATTATAGCCTAGTATACATGCCAGAGTGAAACAGAACAACAAATATAGTATTATTATATTATATAATATATATATTAATATATATATATATATAATTTAATAATATATATATATATATTAATATATATATATTATAGTAAACATGTCAGAGTGAAACAGAAGATCAAATATAGTATAATTATATTATATATATATATATATTAATGTATATATATTAATAATATATATATATATATATATATATATATGAATATATATATATATTAATTAATAGTATATATATATATGAATATATATATATATATATATATATTCATATATATTATAGTATACATGTAAAAGAGTGAAAGAACATCACTAAATTGTTAAATGGAAAGGTGTGTGTGTGTGTGTGTGTGTGTGTGTGTGTGTGTGTATAAATGGCATGTGAGGGAGAGAGAACAGGGTGCAGCTGACAGCACTGCGAGGGTAATAAGCTTACACCCCTCACAATGTTGTCAGCTGCGCCCCGTTCCCCTCACCCCACGGGTCAACCTCACGGCACTTGGCCTCGTATACCATCCTATACATCTGAAATTTTAAATCCTGTCTGGTTCTGTGGGACAGCAATTTAAGGTCCTCTTGGAGGCTACGAAAGAACAGTGAGTCAGCGTCCTCTGGAGGAGGACTCTGACCCACTCGATTACTAACTGCCTCTATGGCTGTGAGGAGCCTCTCCTCCACATCCAGGCTGCGAGTCTGGCCTCTGCCTTTCTTGGGCCTGCTGTGGCCTGCTGCCTGCTCCTCAGCCTGTGCAGGTGGCATCTGTTCTACCGGTGCTCTCCCTGGTTCCTCCTGGTCCTCGACCGGTGCTCTCCCTGATTCCTCCTGGTCCACGACCGGTGCTCTCCCTGATGCTGCCTGCTCTGTGTCCTCACACTCACTCTCACTTTCACTCACTGGCCCTGGTTCTCCCATGTTGGTCTGGCTTTCGCGGTCGTCCATGAATGGACCAATAAAAGCCATAATGCCTGCATACTTCCAGGGCTTCCCGCCACCTGCCCCTGCGCCGCTCCTCCTCCTTTCCTTTTTCTTATTTTTTCTGTAAGTGTCCCTGAGACTCTTCCATTTCTTGTTGCACTCATCGACTATTGAACACAAAACAGAAAACACAGCTGTCATTTGGTATCAACATAACATACATATAGCCTGCCACAATCGGTTGAATATCTAATATCTTTCTAACTTTAAAAAACACTTTAGTATTTTTTAAGACGATAGTCGCACATCCCTCGTAACAACGCCGTGAAGGTGAACCCTCCCGGACTCCCGGAGGAGGAGCCGCACGTCCACACGCACCGGACACCAGAATACCAACACACATGTTTTACATTTGATTGCTTTTAAATAAAGTTGTGTGCAGTTATACGGTTAAATAGGATTATTAAAAGTGTTCATGTCTCCTTCCTGGTCCAGAACCGCTTGGTCCATGCCGTTAATAGGCGGCCTGCTTCGTGCGTGTGCTTGTAACAATGATATTTAAGCTGATTATTACGGTATTGTATTGTCAACGCATAACAACTGATTTTATATTAAAAAAAGGCAACTCGCATAAGCGCGCAAAAAGGTTGATTTTGTTGGATTGTAGGAGGGCGCACGGCCCAGTAGTTCCCCGCCTAGCAGCTACTGATGAATGAATGAATGAATAGATGCCGGAATTGGGCGGTAACTTTCGATAATAAATTATACTATATATTCATCCTCAATTAAAATGCATTGAAGTGACACGTTTGCTCCGTGCATTATTCATTTGCACAACGTTATTAAGTATTTTCAATATTTGAAAACCCATTCAGAGCAAGGAAGATTAGTATGCTAGGATCTCGGTTAGCAGACATGTATCGCGCCTATTTTACAATAATAATATTTTTCAATAACTCACTCACCAGACCAACCAACCACGCGTGACACCTCCGCCCAGGCAAGAGCCTTTTTGTTGCGGTCTCTAAAACAAAAAAGGCTTGGGTCATACAAAACCGGGTGGCCCGCCACAGCCGCGATTAACTTCTCCGTCGACATTTTAGTAGGAACCAAAAAAGTACAGTAGGAACCAAAGTGCCGGTGTTTCCCGGGACCCACCCAAACGGAGGACGTCAACATTCCGATTGGCTGTCAGTTTTTGCCGCTGAAACGCGTCATAGTCATTTGCATAAAGTTAAACTGTCTTCAACTTTTTTTTGACGCTCTGACGCTCAACTTTTGA
Source organism: Merluccius polli (assembly GCA_030340625.1). Lineage (NCBI taxonomy): Eukaryota > Metazoa > Chordata > Actinopteri > Gadiformes > Merlucciidae > Merluccius > Merluccius polli. The sequence goes on along the minus strand of JAOPHQ010001773.1, from coordinate 78,731 downwards.
CGCTGGAAGCGTTTGACGCTTGTGACGCTTTGGACGCTCTTGCCCATTGAAAGTGAATGACTTCCGGCGTCTTTGCAGCGCAAGACGCTTTTGGTGTGAACGTACAGTTAAGAACACACAATGAGAAGTAATACTCTTTGGATGAGACTGAAACTCTCCGTTTAATGGCACTCCTCGCTAGAACAACATTACCTCCTCACTGGAACCATAGATCTATGACCGGAACCACACACATATCGCCAATCACCATGGCAACTCCATAAACAAATCCCATTTACACTAGTCCCCACTGGAGTGTTACATTACTACGTTTTGAATCTCAAATGGACCATTGTTTTATACACTTTTACACCAGTCAGCAAATATGCTACAGGTCCATAGTGGTGTGTTAAAACCCGCCGCGCACACACACACACACGCGTTTTTTTCCAATAGCTGCGCAGTATATGGACTCAACTGAAACACGGGAGGACACGCTGTATTTATCAAATTGATTGGGTCTTATTAGTCATATATACCTTTTGTCATTTAATCCTTCTTGTGTGGGTACTCCTTTCCCATTGCCATGGCTTGCTACGCGACGGATAATGCGCTCTGTAGCGCTCCAATCAGTGGCGGTTGTAGGGGGGGGGGCCAGTGCCCCCGGAACTCTGAGTCCGGACCCCAGAGTCATTAAAATAAAATGAATCGGTATTTTAATGAATTAATGACACATTTAAGTATGTAATTCCAATTGTAATTAATTAATGGCACATTTAAGTAATTATTTAATGGTGTATTTATTTATTTTTGGCACTTTTAGTCCTCCATAAAACTGTACTGTATCTTGATTACTTGACTTGATTCATGTTGGTGTCTTACAGGTTTGTGTGTGTGTGTGTGTGTGTGTGTGTGTGTGTGTGTGTGTGTGTGTGTTTGCAGACTCTGCCTGCAACCCTTTTCATCATTTTTTTTGTAACTTTGTTTCCCACATAATGAGGTTGAAAGGGCATAGGTTGCTGTATTAATAAGTACTTCAAAAAGGAACGTTTGTTGTAGGTGTGCTCCTTGTATATAATATCATAATGTTACTGCATATTACATAATGTACACACTCGGGCAGTAGCCCCCGTGGCACTTTCAAAATTTCCCCCGAGGGAATTTTCTAGTTACTATTATTATTATTATAGGGTAAACCCATCATCACCACTTACTGTCACCATCCCATTTTGTCATGTCCAACTTTCCTTTCCTTCTTTGTCAACCTTGTAATTTCTTATCATTAATAAAAACAAAAAGAGATGTTCAAGATATTTCTTTGGAAGGAGCCCCCCGGCCGTGGAGGTCCCCTCCTTCGCTTAAGGTTCTTGTGCAAATATAAATGAAGGAAAAGAATAAAACAAAGAGTCAATGTCAATTTGAACACCTTGCTTCATATTACTGACAAGTTGACGCTTAAGAATAATCAGCTTTTACACAAAAACACTTTTTATCGCAGTAATGACATCTAGAGTTGTTCCGATTCCGATACCAGTATCGGAAATTGCTCCGATACTGCCGAAAATGCTGGCATCGGTATCGGCGACTACTGGAGTCCAGGCACCGATCCGATACCACGTAATTTATTCAATTAGTAATCTAATAGGGGCTATGCGCAACATACTTCTGCATTCTGCGAAACAGGTCTCATCACATCCGGTTCAGGTCCGCTGTACCGCGCTCACATTATTTTATTTATTAATCCGCACTTCCAGATAGGGTGGCCATTCGTCCGGCTTTAGACCGGACTGTCCGGTTCCCCCCTCCCGTCGGCCGTAGGTCCGCGGTGTGTTGCGATCGCGCGCCCCGCCCCCATGTCAGCCGTAAGTCCGAGGCGCGCACCCCCCCCCCCCCCCCCCCCACGGGCTGAGGTGTCCTCCTTTTCAACAACTCATAAATGGTCACCCTACTTCCAGACCGTCGCCGGGGCTTCAGAGTAATGTGTCCGAGGAGAGCAGCCCTCTCCCGGACACACACGCTAGCTTTTACCGCTGTGTTGTTTTTGTTTTTTAATCCGCACTTCCAGACCGTCACCGGGGCTTCAGAGTAATGTGTCCGAGGAGAGCAGCCCTCTCCCGGACACAAGCTAGCTTTAACCGCTGTTTTTTTTTTTCTTTCTTTTTTCATCCATCTTTTTTTCTCCCTAACATTCAGATGTTAAAATTAAATAAAACGCCAACACTAAAAAGGGCTAACTATTAACTATCCAGCTGTTAACTGTTCTATTTAAAAATAAATGGCTTGAATTTGCTCTTTGTTTTCATGTTTTACAAAGAGTTTAACCTGAGCCAGGCCTTACCACTATGATAATCATATCACAGTCATGCATGTATGCTTTTTTAAATTTTTTTATAACATACTGGTATCGGATCGGTACTCGGTATCGGCCGATACCCACAGCACAAGTATCGGAATCGGTATCGGGAGGGAAAAAATGGTATCGCAACATCTCTAATGACATCTGTTAACATAGTTATTTATGAATTTAAAAGTCTAGATAGTAACATTCATAATTACGTATTGACCACCAATAAACCGAATATGTACTGGGCTTCATTCTGCCTTATCCCCCCCCTTGCAGCTCCAGGAGTGCAAGTAACTTCATTCACGCTTATTTAGCACACTCACGCAACGTAATGGCGTCTATAACCGCGTCATACTACTCCGTTACAGTCCCACACTTGTACGTCGCTAGGCCCTTGCAAAGAACAGACAGACTAAAATTAACCTTAGGCCTAATGAACCATATTAATTTTCTTGCTCGTCCAAGTAAATAGAATGGCCAACGCCATTTTCCTTTGTCCCACGAGGGAATTCTTCAGGGGCAGTCGTCGGGGGAGGGGGGGGGGGGGGGGGGAAAGGTTGGGTTTTGGTCTGGGTGGGGGTAGGGGTGGTCGGGATGGGGGTAGTCGGGGAGTCTTGGCCAGTGGTGGGGGTATCAGGAATGTATGTTAATTCCTGGTCTTTGCCAGGGGGGGGGAAGGGTTTCTTAGGAGGGGATTTGGAAGGGGGTTATTTAGGTGGATTTTAACAAGAGATAATACTATTCACTCTATAAAACCTATGGTGTACTGCATAAGCTCCCAATATGGCTTACAGGGATTTGTAATCTTGTCTATGCTCCCTGTGATATTAGCACACTTTATATCTTCCTAGTTAATACTGTGTATATGTCCATCTATGTGTGTGTGTCTATGTGTTACAGTGAAAGATGAGTTTACTCTCCACACGTGGGGCCATAAAACTGATTCCTGACCCAGGAATGTGAGCATCCCTCATCTTAGTGGAGAACAAAAGGGTCATAAACTGCTCCCACGTGGTGGGATTCCTTTAGTCACATGTACCATACTCTGCAGACAAAACGAAGATGCACCGTAGCAAAGCTAGCAAGCATTAGCACATGCAGGGTTAGTCACACAAAAGGTATTATGTTTCATGCAAGTTAGCTTAGCTCTTTGAGGATGGAAATATTGCCAGCAATATGTTCTCAATCGACCTCCGGAGGCTTTTACTCCATTTCCAATAACATATTCTCAAGGAGACTTGGACTCCGAGGTTTAATAACATATTCTCCAGGAGACTTTTGACTCCGAGCTTTAATAACATATTCTCCAGGAGACTTTTTACTCCGAGCTTTAATAACATATTCTCCAGGAGACTTTTGACTCTGAGCTTTAATAACATATTCTCCAGGAGACTTTTGACTCCGAGCTTTAATAACATATTCTCAAGGAGACTTGGACTCCGAGGTTTAATAACATATTCTCCAGGAGACTTTTGACTCCGAGCTTTAATAACATATTCTCAAGGAGACTTGGACTCCGAGGTTTAATAACATATTCTCAAGGAGACTTGGACTCCGAGGTTTGTAACATATACGATACTGGCCCTTTGCTTCTTCTATATGGTCGTAAAATGACGACATAATATCACTTAACTAATTCCCAATCAGTTATCAGCGCCTGTTCATTTTCACGTCGGCTTAACTATGGACCGGAATAATGGAGCTTTACAACAACACACACTAGCCACCTCTGTCACCTAATATCTCTATAGTTAACTATTGCAGATTCAGCCATTTTAGGGCAATTGGGTCTGCTTATCTGGTTTAATGGCCGGCTTGTGACAGAAATGGCGAGTTGTGCGCTACCACGAGGCCCCGCTTCTCCCGGTCCAAGGCCTCTTCCTCTGCATCACGTCGGGAAGTCACCAGATTGTAGAGATGTTCATTGAGGAAGAAGGCCCCCGACTCAGGATCGCTTTTAACTCACTTTATTTGTTTAGCCTTAGGTATTTATCTATGAATCAAAAGGAGGGGTATGTATAGTTCACGCGTGGAGCGACCCTTAACCGGATATCTATCCAGATACGCGGCCTGTAGGGTTTCTCGCTTCCCCCGGATGTGTTGTTTGGTAGTACCTGGGCAGGCGTGGCCTCTATGACGCATACTATGCTCTGGTTGGCTAGTGTTTAGCGCCCGACCCCAGTGTATTATGTGTGCCGCCATCTGGTGGCCAGGTGCGGTTAATACAAGTTATATATTTATTTCTATTCCTTTGTGGCTATGTGTAGATATTACAGCCTGTTGATACATATGTTATTATTTATTCTTAACAAGTTTCAAACAGAGATCCAGCAGGGAGAGTCAGTGTCAGAGCAATCTGTCATAGGTCCTTAAGGAAGAGTGAAAAGCCCCACGACCTCAGAGTAGGGAGAAACAAAACACGTGTAACCTAATGGTTCAAGTGCTGGGTTGTTTATGTGGCTTGAGCTGATGATGTGGATGTAGAATAGAGAATAAGTCTAGTTTTCTGACATAAACCTAAACATAGCTTTCATTGACAACCCAGAAACTGTTCCTGTTCTGTATAAGTATAAGTTTAAGCATATCCATGGTCGGGTACATAAGTCAGTGTGAGGTAAGAGCTGAATGTATACCCTGAATCTTGGATAGTCTTATCTGTTCAATCTGTTCGATTTATACTGCTCTTACTCTATTATGATTCCTGAACCCCATTTAACAGGTAAGTGTAGCATACGTTTAGGTGTTATAAGTTTAAACCCAGGGGTGGCCAAACTTGCTTTTATATTACTCCATGCACCGGTCATTCATTAAATAACTCTGGAGTACTATAGCATCATTGAAAGAACAGGGGTTTAACCCTTAACTGGTCTGGGTTTTAACTTCTAACTGGTCTTGTTATGGTCCTGGACAGCGTGTGTTTTTCTATGTGACCTGCAAAGCACCAAAAAGTTTGGCCACCCCTGTTTAAGCCTATTCATGGTCAAGTACATGAGTCAGTGTGAGGTAAGAGCTGATAAAGTAATTGTACCCTGAATCTAGGCTGTCTTGTTCAGTGTTTTACTCACATTGTTACACTTCTATGATACCTGAAAGCCATTTCAGAGATAAGTGCCTGCTGTCACCTCTCTTATTTGGTGCTCTTTCATAGTAGTGACAAATGACATCAACGTGACATGTAAGTAATTGTGTTTTCTTTTATAGATTACTTTTGAAAACAGCTCCCCTGTCAAAATTGCGGCTGCGGAATGCGGCTGCGGAATGCTCCTGCGTTGCCGGAAGAGTCCTGTGCAACCACAATGTTGCACTTCTGTTCCAAACTGCGCATTATTCAACCCTGCGACTGAAGGCCGTTCCCCCCGTCCTTAGCTGCACAGAGACTGAGCAGCGATGGCATAAGCCACAGACTATGTAAGTACAAGCAATATTAATTAATATTATGAATTATATATTGTTCTTTGTGTACTTTGTCTATAGGGTGTGAAACCAGGCAGGGTGAGCGACATGATCATTATCTCGACCAAGCCAAAATCTAGGCAATACACGGTTGCTGATGGTGTAAGGTAATATTTACTTATCTTCCTTTTATTAGTTTGTTTGTATTATTCTTTCCCTCATTTTCCTCCAACTCCTAATTATGATGTTACTTTTTCTTTCTCTTTCAAAGGAGTAAGCGCTACAAAGCAGTGCGGGGAGACTTGCCGGACACAGATGTCTTAAAGGTTGCTGAGGCCTACAAGGACTTTGATGCAGAGATTGCGCCACTTATTACCACCATGGCCATAACCTGTGATGTTCCCCTTGTCGACTCAGCCTTCGGACCTGTCCAAGAAGGTAGCCCCATCTCCTATCAGCATCCAACGGCAATTAGTCGAGTGATAGTGTGCCACCCAGACGTGCCCCCTCCACCACCTCTGCCATTAGAAGGCTATAGGCTGGATCCCTCCACCTGTAATTTTGTGTGCACTCATGAACAGCAGCTCCAGTTAATGTCACTTGCAATTACGTTGGATATGGCAAGGAAGATAGAAATAGCTACAAGGGACCAGAGCAACAGTGTGGAGTGGCACAAAGTCAGGAAGCCGAGGCTCACTTCTTCTCGATTTAGGGAGGTTTGCCATGTTAGAGGGCACAGTTCTTCTCAGAACCTAGCAGACAGAATATGGAAAGGTGGGGTTCAGACAGCATTAATGAAAAAGGGGCTGGCATTGGAGCCTGTGGCCATCCAAGAATACAGCAGGATGAAAAATGTCAATTACTGGCCGTGGCTTTGTCATACACCCAGATGTTCCTTGGCTAGGATCCTCTCCAGATGGTGTTGTGTTTGATCCAAATGAGAGCCCACCATTTGGACTGATAGAAGTTAAATGCCCCAACTCAAAAAGCTATGTTGACTGTAAATACTTGAAAATGCAGAGTGGCACATTAAAACTAAAGCCCAGCCACAGCTACTACTGGCAAGTCCAGGGGCAGTTATTACTCACAGGGATGCAATGGTGTGATTTCATTGTTTTTGCTGAGGACGACATTCTTGTGCAGCGTATTTATAGGGATGCTGCAGTGGCAGGGGTTATAAGGGAGAAGGGGGATTATTTCTTTTTTCACTTTTATCTTGGTAAAAAATGAGTTGTAATCTTCAATGTGTGTGAGTTTGTGTTTGTGTTATTAAATTATACATTGGCTTACGTTATTTTCTGTGTGTTTATTTATATTTATATATATATTTATATATTTATAAGTCAGTAAAACCCAAAATGTAGTGTAAAGACCACAATGACACAGTGACTGTTTTTTAAGGGTCAAGGTACAACTTTTATTCATTGTTGAGTTGCCCACGCTTTAACTAGCGGCCCATTCTGATAGTTTACCAGGAAGCAGGCCACACTGAACAACTCCTCTATGTTCCCACACACAGAGGTATTTGTGTGTCGAATAATTTGTTCTCTTTTACCCTCCTTATGCACCTCTCCACATGCACTCTCAGACGTGCAATTGCCTGCGTCCGCCTGACATCCTCTCTACTCATCTGCTTTTTATTGGAAAGAAAGGCGGGTCGGTACACCTTACATCCAGCAAGGTTGTCAACTAAGAAACCTTTGTCCACCGTGATAGCCATGTGTGGCTGCAGAAGCTTTGTAATTCCTGAACGTTTAAAGATTTCGCGATCACTCATTGATCCCGCATAGAGCCCGGATACAAAGGTAATGGCACCATGGGGAGCCATGCCAATCATTGCCTTGAATGTTGTGTGTGACTTGTAGCTTGAAAACACTTCACTGTGTAGTAGAAGAGATGAGGGTGTTTGGCAGAAGATCTCTGTGCAATCAAGCACCACCTGTGTGTCAGCAAATGCAGAAAACTCAGGTGGTAGGTGAGCTCTGACTACTTCAGGTGGGATCCAAAGACGCTGGCTTCCCAGAAGACAATACAGGAAGTGTGTCCAAGTGGACACAATCCGACTGGCAGTGCTGCGGTGGATACTGAACCTCTCTGCAAGGTCCTGGAGCAGTGAACCAACTGACAGATGCATCAGGAAGAGCAGCAGCTCTTCAATAGGTGGAAGTTTCTGTTGAAAAGCATACGAAAAATTGTAACATTGCAGACTAACATTATCATTATTTGTTGTTATTAAGAGATTAAATAGGAAAACATGAAACAAGTGTGATCTTTGTAGCATTATACTTTCTAATTAGTTAAACTCAAGCACTGGTAATTATGAAACACTATGTAACAGAACTTTGACACTGCCAAATTAGGTGCCATAAACTTTCATTATGAATGAGTGCAATATGCAATGATGCATGATTATTAATTGTTACTCACAGATATTAGCCTCTATTCAGAAGAACCCCTCGAACATATTATTTATTTTAGCCTACTGTACATACCGTTGTTGGGTGAAAGACTGTGCTGCTGCTGGAGGATGCTGTCTTGTTGGTGCTGGTAATCCTCACCATCTTGCTGTTCACGGCAGGCTCCACCAATTTCCAAAATGCCATGAAGTGCTGGTAGGACGCAAACCTGGTGAAGAAACGAAAGTCCGAGTTCGATCCTTCCAGACGGTGTAAACCAAATCGCTGCCGTAGCGTTAGCACCTCGATTCTACTTTCCATCTCATTTAATTTAAGTTGCATGGCATCGATCTCCGCCGCCATCCCACTTGCTCTCTCTGGAGTAACATGGTACATGTGATCAGCTGCCACTGCCACAACTTCCATCTTGGAGTCAGAGTCAGAACCTAAATCCGGGACATCAATGACAGGCCGTGGACACCGATCCCAAACACTGGGTCTTCCTGGAGGTTGCTCATGCCCATTCCATTCAAAGAGTACGGGTATTGTTCCCTTTTGTAATCTCCTCAGTCCACTAGGAGTCACAATGATATCCGTGGCATTAAAATGCCTGCTGCAGACCCGGGTGTTTTTAGTAGGGGTAAAGTTGTCTCTTCGGATCGTTCTCATCCACTCAGCCCTCAGCGCAGAGTCAAGAGGAAATGAATGAAATGAAATCTCTAAAAATTGTATTTAGAGGAGTTTGAGCACTGTGGCACACAACAATGTAGAGCTGAATTTCTCACCTTTTGGTAGGCAAGTTGCCGTTCTTTTACACGAAAAACACTCATTTTTTCAAAACAAACTTGCTGGTATCTGCCGCTAGCTGTCAAACGCATAGAGGAAGTAATGGACCGGAAGCGTCACCACCCACACCGAAATTCGGAAGTAGAAACCGTTGCAGAACCCTGCAACTAGCGAATTGGGTCTCGCCTTCCACTCGTCACTCAACGGTGCGTACCGTTACGGCCTCTGAACCAGCCCCTGGGCTGACAGTTCATCGACAGCATTTATGGCCGTGTGGCATGCAATGTACGTTGCTATCCGCAGTTCCCATCTTTTCTGGCTATCCAGGGTTACTGGACTCTGCTTACAGTAAACTGTCTGACCGTTGGCTGGGCAGGCTAGCACTTTGTATGCTTCTTGGTAGTAGCATGACCTTTCAGATCTTTTAAATGACCACGGATATCAATTTGCAGTGTGCCTTCCCTTCTTCTTTCCCTGGTGCAATCCAGAGACGGGTCTGTCTGCGGCCTGCAAGAGAGGGGCGTGTCATGTAGTAGGCGTGTCGTGTAGTGACGTCACTACACGACACGCCTACTACACGATTCTAAAAGGGAAATCACGTTGAACCACGCGAGATGTTAAATGAGACCCGCCGAAAGCGAGTATACGAAGTATTGAACAATGCAGGTGCCTCTCAACATTACCCAGACAGTAAGTGTGAATATATTGTATTTAATAAATGTAAAACACTTATACATTTGCCGCATATAGTTGTATTATTATATTATTTTCCTGTTTGATAAGTGACATGTAGCGTACATATATACGTTTCTATTCTAAACGATCCTAAAAGGTTGAGCCAAGTAGATAAATCTAAGCTAGGAATTATGGCTGTTGTAACGTAACGTAACGTTAGCCAGCATGATGATGATGATGGCATCATACCGGTAATTTTGATTATTATTACCAGCTCGACGCTGACATGAACACGCCATGTCAGTATAATGGAGAGCTTGTCCACAAGCTTTTGTGTTGTACCATTTGTTTGGTTGAAGTTGTTGTTCAAATTTGCAGTCAAACACATAGTACCTACAGTCACAAAGGTCAAAGTTTCTTAATGAATGGACATCACCCTGAACAGATTAACAGGCCATAAAAAGTCACTCTACCAGCATACTAAATATGATGTATAAAGAAATTAACTAATGCAGTGCAATGGAAGCCATGTGTATGGGTTTCTACTGATGGTCTACTCATGTGCCATCAACAACAGGTTTCTTGTCAATAACAGAAATTATTTTGCCATATACTGGACCAGGGGGTCACATGACCCTTATGTTTTTGATGAAACTGAGTTCTGTGCACAAATTTAAAAAAACAACAACAACTTATGTTTGCTTTCAGCTCCATCCAACCATCCTTGTGGATGGCAATAAGCTGCTTCCGGTTCACAGAGAACAAAAACACACATGTGTTATTTGTCTCCAAACCGGAGAGCATGCAAAAATGTTTACGCACATGCACACCCATGAAAGGGCAGCTGTTCGACATGGAGGTATGTTTTAATTTTGAAATCTAGAGAAGGCCATGCAGGTGTTGTGAAATGTCAATTTGTTATTTGTTTAAGGCGAGGAGTTTATACCAATGTGTGCATGAATTATGTGCTGGTGCAGTGTTTTTCAACTCCGGTCCTCGGGGACCACTGCCCCATGTTAGATGTTTCCCTCTTCCACCACACCTGATTCAGATGATTAGCTTGTCATCAAGCTCTGCAGTAGCCTGATAATGAGCCACTTATTTGAACCAGGTGAGTTGGAGCAGGAAAGGTGTAAAACATGCAGGGCAGTGGTCCCCGAGGACCGGAGTTGACAAACTGTATTGGTGAACGTCATAAAAGAATTTCATTTAAGCACAAATTGATGTAATTTCTGTTTGTTTGCAGGTTATAAAATGTACAAGTGCCTGCAAGGCTGTGCTAAAACGGCACATCACCACTGCTGCTATTGTGGCCGCACGGTCACAAGGAAGAGTCTTTTCTTGGCCCATGTTCAAACCTGCAGTACTTTAGGTATTCTTGTTTAGATATTTGTCATATTAACATTTACATGTAACTATTTCTCAGTTTTCAGTTGAAATATGTTTTTTGTCCTCCATCAATACTGCAGCCTCCTCTGTCTCTGCAGTCTCCCCTCCTTCTGCAGCTGCCAGTGGGTCTCCATCCTCCTCTGCCTCTGCCCCTGAAGCCTCAGTGGCCTCTGCTGCCACCCGAGCCCCTGTAGCCACAGCGACCTCCTCTGCCTCTGCTGCCACCCGAGCCCCTTTAAGGCCGCAGTATACTCGCCGTTCCCAAGCTGTCGCGCGCCATTGTGACGTCAAAATGACGTAGATCTCGCCGGCGCGACAGGATTTTGGCCCGTTCGCGCTGTGTCGCGCACCTCTCTTTTTTTTTCAGCGGCGCGCGACAAAGCGGAAACAGAAACACGGACGAGTTCGAAGGCACATTTTAATGCGCCTTATTGCTAAGGCTTCTTTCTTTATATGTTCTGTTTTATTGTGTGGTGTAGGCCTATATTCTTTCGCTAATAAACCGTGGTTTTACGTAAGTGCTGTCTACTGTTGTTGTGGTCAAAGACGAGTGGAATTACGTGGCTGAAAAACTATCTCAAAGCGGCATTAAGTTATAAAATAAAAGTATATAAGATAATCATTACGTTATTAAGATAGATGCTTACAAACACTATTCATATGAGAACTGCTGCCATACACTGGACTGTTGATGGCTGACAGGTGTGGCAGTGATGTAGAATAATACCAATGTAAAGTAATAGACATAATGCTGTATAGTGAGAGACATCCCGGTGAACTATTCTGATGAAGACACAGGGGTGCCAGTATTAGCATATCTCTTCTTCTAGTGCGTAGAAATAGCAAAGTCGGTCGCCTTTCCTCAGTGGCGCCACCTCTGTTCAGGAGAAGACTGCAACTTCTGTCGCGGCCACCAGCGCGAGTATAAATAGTTACCGTGCTCCCGTGACGTCACATTGTCGCGCGACAGCTTGGGAACGGCGAGTATACCGCGGCCTTTAGCCACAGCGACCTCCTCTGCTGCCGCCCGAGCCCCTTTAGCCACAGCGACCTCCTCTGCTGCCACCCGAGCCCCTGTAGCCACAGCGACCTCCTCTGCCTCTGCTGCCGCCCGAGCCCCTGAAGCCACAGCAGCCTCCTCTGTCTCTGCCGCCACCCGAGCCCCTGAAGCCTCAGTGGCCTCTGCCACTGCCCGAGCCACTGAAGCCACAGCGACCTCCTCTGCCTCTGCCGCCACCCGAGCCCCTGAAGCCTCAGCGGCCTCCTCTGTCTCTGCCACCGCCCATGCCCCCGCTGCCGCCAGTAGGTCTCCATCCTGCAGTGTCTCTCCATCCATCAAATCCAACCCAAACCCTTATCCAAAAATACTCCAATCAAAGCCACAGAAAACCACCTGCACGTTTTGCAATTTGATTGTCAATAAAAAAAAACTAAAAGTACATATTCAGAGACGTCACACATCATCATGTGTTGACGTAACTTCGATTCACCACCTTCCATCCCAATGCGTTGATCAAAAGAACGGGATTTTTGCTGTGCAAAGGACCTTTTCTGGGCCCATTGCACCAATCCACGTTCAAAGGTGTACATGGGGAGACAAACACAAAATAGCATGTGAGTTGGAGCAATGCAGACGGGCGGGGGAGTTTGCACGAAGAAGTGGCCTAATGGGATTTCAGTGCATACATCTGAAATCCATATATTTTTGTCCCATGTCTTCAGAATCACATGTAACCCTTAAAGAAGAAGTTCTGACAGATATGGTTGACAAAAGATGGATTTCTGAAAACACGAGGCAGATCTGTCAGAATATTGTACATACTGGTTTCTTTTCACATCTCACACTTCTAAATGAAAGAACCTTGAAATGGAACAATGCAGATGTGTATTACAATTTTTAGAGAATTCAGACCACGTTCGTTGTATGTGTGTGTGTATATATATCAGATCTTATAGAGCCTCTTACACTCTAAGACTGTCATAAGGGTGTGAAATCAAACTCCACACAACACAATTAAAGGCTACATTCAGTTGTGACTTTCTTTTTTTTATTTGACAAATGTCAATCATCCTGTCTAGGTGACGGTCAGCACCTTGGCTGACAAACAAAGCCTGACAGTGCCAGAGGCTGTAGCAATATTCAAGAGGGGGCCGCAGTATGAACCATGGTAAGATCAATGTGTAAAGAATTGATGATAAGCATATTTCAATGTGTAATGAATGAAGTATATTGCAACATCTAATTGAAAACCTTTAATGTTTTGACAGTGAACTGAAAGCGATAGAAGACAAATTGGTGGGGCACTTATCAGAGGAGGCAACAGTGAACCTTCACAAATTCGCTCAGAGCATGAAGAGAGCTCTCTCCTCTGAAGCATTTATCAGGCGACTGTTCATCACATGTCTGTTTTTTTGTAAACTCAAGCAAGTTTCTGTGCAGAATGCCCTGATACAAATGCATAGAACCATATCTGAGCCATATTATCCACTTAACTGAGCACATAGCCAGTTGATGTATTAGCCTTACGCTATAACTCTCTCATGCATACATACAGGGTGTATATGTGCTGTAAGCAGTGTGCAGTACATGCACATGGTTGTCTATGACCACTTACAGAAGCTTTATTTAATATATCTGAAAATGAATATAAAATATGAAATGTGTTGTATTTATTTTATATTTTATATAATATTTGTACGCTTTTGAATACATTCAAATACAGTGCTCAAAACGGTTAGTATCTACTTTGGGCTCATATCCCTTTAAGAAGTGCGTGTGGTGGGCGTGTCGTGTAGTGACGTGTAGTAGCGTGTCGTGTAGTGACGTCACTACACGACACGCCCACTACACGACACGCCCCTCACTACACGACACGCCCCTGTCTTGCAGCCTGCAGACGGATACTATTGGCAATCCACGACTTTAAAGGCCATGGTGCAGGTTTAATTTTCTAATGAATCTGCGTATTTGCTTGTTGGTAATAAACATTTAAACTGTTATTCATTGTATTTGATGTTGTTGGGTATCACAAAACGTAATATAATACAAAAAAGTTGGTTTTTAGCCGTCTATATTTTAGCAGTTCGCGATTGATTCTCATTTCCCCCACAATGCATTGCATGACGTCACATCGGGGAGACAACAGACCAAAGCCCGCCGTGAGACCATTGAGAGAGACGAGTAGAGAGAGACTAGTAAGAGATTGTTCAGCAGATTATACAGATAAATACATATATATAGCCTAGATAGAGAGATAGATAGATAGACAGATAGATAGACAGCATAGAACGATAGATAAATAGATACATAGAGAGAGATAGCCAGATAGCGTAGCATAGACAGATAGCGTAGATAGCTAGATAGCTACACCCTCGAACCGGTATAATGCCGGGCTACTGTGCTTGTGCCGGTTGTAAAGTGGACACCAGGCTCCATGGCTTCCCGAAGGACAAGGCAACCCTTCGACAGTGGGTCCACTTTGTCCGAGTTAGGCGGGCACATTTTTCAATGACCTCCGTCACCGCCAATACCAAGATTTGCAGCGCGCATTTCAAGGAGGACTACGACGAAGAGGACGCCAGAATGGTATCACTCGGGTTGAAGACCAAGAGGCTGGCAAAGCTGATTCCGACCACCGAGCCGTCTGCACAGCACCTCTCCGCCTGCCGCTACCACACCGAGAGGCACCAAGAAAGCAGAGATGCTACGGTAAGCCTCATGATAATGCGTACTGTTTATCTGCGCGTTAGCTAACCCTGTGCATACTATACCGTGTTCCCTTTGACACCGCCGCCACTACAGTCATGATCAGTCTGAGATTAGAAAAGCACATTTCGTGATTCATGAAACTAAATTGTCCTGAAGTAAATGTCCAAAAGCTTGTCGTATCTAACTAGAAAGCACCATGGCTAGTGTTTGTTTGGATCACTGGTGATCGTCAAGCGGCTTTCACAACAGCGTGTGTGTTTGACTATAGAGCGTAACAGTGACCGCCCCTTTTTAACAGCTCCAGTGCCGGAAGTAAATTTCCCATGCATTTATCTCGTCCACTTTTCGTATAATCCTTATAAAAAGAGTATTAAGACTTGAACCAAGCCGATCGTTCGTTATGGTAGTCGTGACCATATTATGTTTGATTCGGGCATACAAAGAATTTGGAAAACGGAAGAAAAGCCAAAGGTACTTTATTTTGTTGACCGAGTGAGGAACTACTCATCCCGAATCAAACATAATATGGTCACGACTACCATAACGAACGATCGGCTTGGTTCAAGTCTTAATACTCTTTTTATAAGGATTATACGAAAAGTGGACGAGGTAAATGCATGGGAAATTTACTTCCGGCACCGGAGCTGTTAAAAAGGGGCGGTCACTGTTACGCTCTATTACGGTTCTCTTATGTATTAAACGTGACTGTGTCGCTGACCCTTTTGAATTTGTTTGCGCAAGATGTTGATCGATGCTGCACAGCAGGAGACCGCGGACAGTGTCGACGTGAATGACCCCTTGCCCTCCACTTGTGACACTGGGACACAGTGCAATGTGAAGCCCCGTGGAAGGTCTCACGGTAAATGTTGTATTTTGGGTGGTCGATATGCTGTCTAAAACATACGTTTCCAAAATCTATGCATACAGGACATTTCCATACACAGATGAAATTAATACATAGCCTATGTCAAAACATAACCACGTAGATTTGCCATGATTGTCATATGTTTGGGTATGTTTACTACCTCTGCCACAGCTGTGCAGGTGAACCTGAAGCCCAAGATGGTCAGTGTGGGGACACAGACCCAAACTTCCCCCCCCTCACTAGTCCTGAACAGACCGATGATGAAGATGATCCGTCTGTCATCAGCGATTAATCGTGGGTGCCTGGAGGACATATGTCTGAGGATGAGGAGGAATTGTGTGAGGAGGAGCCATCTCACACCTGTGACCCCCACCAAAAGTGAGATAATTTAAAGCCAACATAGACCAACTTTGCATTTTCCTTTTTGTGTATCTGGTAGAATTGAATTCCCCCCCGCTCTCTTTTTTGTTGTAGTGGCATTGACAAATTCATTGTTTGCCAAGAGGTGTTCATGAGCCTGTTTGCCCTCTGTCCGGCCTGTTGTGAGAAGTCGGATAGTAGGTTTTGTATACACAGCAGGCCATATCTGATTAGAAAATCAGAATATCTAATTAAAATGTGATAGCCCTGACTGTCTGCCCACATTCAAATTTGTCTTGCCAGTTAATTTACAATGTATGTACCAGGCTTTAGGCTGTGGGTTTATGATGCCATCATAAACATCATGTGTGTTTCATTGAAAACATTTGACCAGTAATGTACCGTACTTACTCTATATTGAAACCTGATATACTGTTGATTACTCTTTTTTTTTTTTCTTTTTTTTTTTACATATCTAGGTCTGTGCATCATGTGGCTACCAACGTTTCTGGCAAAACCAGCCAATGCTCCACAGGAACATGGTGTCTCGTATTTCGGATCCCACAATGTGCTCCAATGCTCACATATCCCAACCAATACCTTTAAACATTTATCATTCATAGAGTTACATTTATGCAAAATACCAATTAATTATGGGTGTGATAAATGCCCACAAAGTTGAAAGTTTAACTAGATACAAGACAGATTGTACTTGACAGTATGGATATGATCTACATCCAAGTCCAAAGCTGTTATATAAACTGAATTTAGAATTCAAGTTTAGGCATTGTACAGATTCAAACAGACATTAATTGTTATTGCGATACATAGTCTCCCTAGAAATATTTTAAAGCATAAAACTGGCTAATGCAGAACCAGCAGTTAGCTAGCAACGGCTTGGTGGTGGTTTTCTGCATGCTGCATGTTATGTTTTCTCTTTGTGTGCTGTTTATTGCTTTGTTTTTTTTACTTAGTTGTTGGTGGTGGGACCTCGCTGCTCTTGTGCCTGTCTTTAGTCACTGTACCCCATGTGGTTTTGCAAGGGGTTCTGCATGCTGCATGTCTGCCTGCTGCTCATTGTGTGTGCTGTGGTTTTATTTATTTTGTTTGCATGAAATGTCTTTTATACAATTCAACATAGCTTACCAATCATTGTACCTGGTAGTGCCTTGTCTACAGGTCCTTTTCGGATTCTGATTTTCGCACAAGATTACAATCAAGGAAATGTTGCAAAAATGCTCCCTTTACATCTCCATTTGACACTTTTCCCCATAATTCCTTGTAGTATTAGTAGGAAAGGGAGTAAGGAATGATAACCCGAAAAGGACCTCTGTGTGTGCTTTTGTCTTTGGTCTTGCTCTATGTGCTTTTGATATCACTGCATGTATGTATGCATGCATGCATGCATATTAGTGTGTGTGTGAGAGAGAGAGCTGACCCTCGGGTAAGACCACACTTACATGTTGATTCTTTTTGTGCCTAACCATTTTTTGTGATTTGTTTACTTTATCAGGAACTTTCCAACCTGTCTTTGTTCAGTAATATACTTGGGATAAACTAATAAACTGTTTTCATTGGAATGTACGTGTTCTGTGTATTTTATCACATTTTAAGGGCCGTTGAGCGATCACAACAGAACAAGCATGACAATTCTTGAACTGAAAAATACTTGATTTTATTCATGTGCCAATATGGTTTTTATTCATTGTCATCCAAACGAGGCCATTGAAAGCCATGATGGGTCTCATCACCACTCTGAAATTGTAGCCTGATGGTTGAAACCAGACAGGAGGGTAGAGGCTTCCTTCTATGAACACCGAGAACGCCATAAGGCCAGCGTATAGCCTGCCTGTACGCTGTGTACCGGTATTGCCTATAGGGATAAGTAGGTTGGAAACTTAATTGTATACCTGTTTGTCATGCATGTTTATGCAACACATCTCTAGTCTAGTAATGGCAAAGCAAACATAAACAATGAACATACTCGTGCCTGCTGGCTTGAAGGGGACCATGATCCTGCCTGAAATGTGAGTAGGCTCTTTAGCACAAACGGATTCAGGCAGCATGCCTCAAATCCTGGATGCTGAGTTAGGAACGTTACATCTGCTGGCCGCGGGGTGAGCTCCTCGACCAAAACGCACTCACTTCCCTACAACACAAGCTCTCCACCACAGTTTCCATGGGACGACACCGCCCGCACAGACACGCTTACTACTCTCTCCCTCTCCCGGTAAGCAGTACCCTGATGGGGAAAAAGTGTTATTGTATGCACTGCTGTTCATAGACCGCTCCAGCGCTCGTTGCTGCGATCTAAATGGTAGCTAGCGACTGACCAGGACACTTCGCCAACTCTCCACTCATTCTCCTCTGAACATGCATTTCATTGTCTTTGACGGCCATCGGCTCTCATTCGCCCTCTCACTTCTGACCGGTTCGAAATGATATGGCTATGCTAACATAAATGTTATTTGTGGGTCTTGCCATCTCTTCCTCATCCCAGTTAGACGCCATAGTTCTAGTACAAGGCTGAGGCTACTTCCACCACGTCTCCCCGACGTGACGTCATCGCCGAATTGCGCTAAAAATAACCGTTACGACCAAAAACTACACTTTAACACAATTTTGGAGACATTTCTAACTTTATATACATATCTTCAGTGCTTTATGTACCCATTAATCGAAAGTGGTGTTTAACCTGCACCATGGCCTTTAAGTCTGGATCCCTTACCCACTCTTTCCTGTAAGCTTTTTTGTATTTTTGTATTTGTATTTTTTTGTATTTTGTAACTGATTTTGTCGCACGCATTCGATCGCGTCGCTTGCAGTTAGGACACGTGTTATGCGATTTTTGAGTCGGATGTACACCACACACATAAAGAGAATCTCAGCCGATATGTTGCTCTCTGATCGTAAACACAAATACATAAGATTCAAACACATGACGGAACACCACACACTACATTTTTTTTTTTTTTTTAACCCCATCATTGGGCGCTATGCAGCCTTCTCGTATGTAAGCAATGTGAGCAAGTGGTTAAAAAAATATTGACTTTTTTTGTGCAATCTCGCGGTTTTTGGGGAGGTTTTGGGCTGGAAAACCTTGCTGGCATCTGGCAACCCTGAGGAGGATCCTACAGTGTGTGGGGTTGTGTTCCGAGGAAGGAGGCCGCCGACACAGGAATCGCTTTTAACTCACTTTATTTGTTTAGGTTTAGTTATCTTAATCTACCAAGCATGTGGGGGCAGTAAATGTAAATGCCACGCGCGTGGAGAGATCGTCCGCGCGTCCCTCTGGAGGTCTGCCTGAACGATTCTGATCCTAACCGGATGTTTCCGCCGGATGCCTCTGGGCAGGAGGCGTGGCCTCCATGACGCACAATGGCTAGCGTTAAGCGCCGCCCCCAGTATATTGTTTGCCGCCATCATGTGTTGAGGTGCAGTTACTACAACTTGTATATTTATTTCTACTCTTGTGGCTATGTGCAGCTGCTGATACATATGCTTATTATTAATCCGCAACAAGTGTGTGATTTCTGTTCATGAATGGGTAGTTACGTGGCTGGATAATTTGGAAGAGAGAATGCTGATAGTTTTGCGTTATATATTCGAGAGATACATTTTGTTGGGAGAAATAAACTGAAAACCGGTCAGATATGACTTGAATGCCACTTGTTAGCCTTGCTATAAAATCAGCTGTTCCGACGTTTACATCGGAACAGCTAATTAGCCCACATTTTCTAACCCTATCGCCAGAATAATGCATTGAAGGTTTTTTTATGGAGTGGAGAATTTCTTTATGGGAAAAAAATTGCTGATGTTGTCTACATTGAAAAACGTAATTTAAAGTCTGTCGCACATTTATTGCTGCCCCTCTCCCGGTCAAGTGCCAGCGCTCTTCATAAAATCAAGGAAGAAAGAGTGCCATTGTATGGGGTCTTTAACAGTTGTTTAGATTATCAGGAGTTAATCACACACACACACACACACACACAGATATGTTCAGCAAAAGTGGCCCTCAAATGATCAGATATGGCCATTGGCCCATAGTTGTGCTG
Source organism: Merluccius polli (assembly GCA_030340625.1). NCBI lineage: Eukaryota > Metazoa > Chordata > Actinopteri > Gadiformes > Merlucciidae > Merluccius > Merluccius polli. The sequence goes on along the minus strand of JAOPHQ010001773.1, from coordinate 58,780 downwards.
CACTTATGGCTAGCCAAATTCTAACAACCATGCTTGCTAGCAAAACAGAGACAACAATGCATTAATAATGCCATACTAAAACCAACAGCCTTATCATGCTCATAATTTATGAATAAAGCTGTCTTAAAGTTAACTTTCAATTAAATATAAATGATCTCAGGTACACAATGACATTACCTTGACTTTGTGTATGGAGCCTCCATGCAAAACGGTGATGAACATCCCCATGTGATCGGTGGAGGCTGCTCAGCCATCGGCCACTATCGGAGCCAAGTTCCGCCGATAACAATAGTTTGTAAAATGTCCTATCTGCGCTGATTAATCGGCCAAACGATTAATCGGTCGACCTCTAATATCCACATTCTGATGCGTAAGTGGAGACCACCATGTCCTCCTGCAATTGAGGATTGGGCAGTAGTGAGTCAGGTTGTGTTGCCTAGGAGTTTCAGGGCGGTGCTTTGTATAGCCCACAAGGCTATTTAGCAGCTTTTCAATGTTTAAAAGAGGCTAAAAGATACCGAAAAGATCTACCGACTAATATTAACTGGTTGGTAATTTGATAAACATTAATAAGGGGTTTTTCCAAGGTCTGGTCGAAAGAGAAACAGAGGAGCACCTCTGCGGACACTTGGTTGAAGACAATTGCTTTAGTTTAATGAGTTCCCCCCAGGTGTCTCTAATTCCCTCACCGCTCTGTGTATTTATGTTTCCCCACCTCTCATACACAGTTAACACGAATAACAATAAGAAGGACTTTGGACTTCTTCAAGCCAGGACAAATTATTATTGCCAGCACTTTTACTGCACTCGCACGCAGTTTCTATGCTTGCGAAAACAATAATTTAGCCTGCGAGGAGGAAATAATGTATTGAGCGCACACATACAGTGAAGTAGCACGCAACTGACGCCCCCAGTGCGCACAAATGCTGTCTTTCCTATTGAGATAGGATAGATATTTTTTCTGCTCTTGGGGGTGGTTTTCTTTTTGGCATTTGCGTGCTGCTTCACTGTATGTGCATGCTCAATGAATGATTTTCTCCTCGCAGGCTATATTATTGCTCTCGCGAGCAGAGAAATACTGTGTGCAAGTTTAGTAAAAGTGCTCGCAATAATAATTTGTGTGCATGGATGTGTTAGTTGTTGCTCGTGATTTTTGGCAGTGACATGCTGCCATTTAGGAGAGCTATTGAACTGTGCTGAGAGCAAGCGAGCACGAGAGAGTGAGAGAGGATAATAGTATTAATGGGCATTGGCCCACCCAGGGTGACCCACCCGATCACATCCATGGATTTACTTTAATTTTGTATGCTGTTGTCGCTGTAGTAACCCTATACAAATATTTATTAACCATGCCGTGACAGGTGTTCTGATAGCAAGTAATCATGTTTGAGATACATCAAGATATGTTTTTAATTTACCAGTAATCTAAGGGCTTGTCCTCATGTATATGGGTTTTTCTGAAAACTTAATTTCCCTGCATTTTGGCCTACCATCCCCACCAAAACAACATTTCAGGTAACTGAAAACAAAGCTTTAGAAAACTCAGTTTTACCGTGGGACGATGGGACCATTAAAATTGAGGTTTTGCAAAATGATGACATCATGACATTGATTTACACATGGCAATTGTTGTTTCACACATTGGGCATGCGCCAGAAACCTAAAAACATTGGCGGACTACCGGTGTGTTCTCGTGTAGCTAGTACTGTTAGGTTTAATTTCATGCTTACAAGTTGACCTAGCATTACTTCGAAATGCTGTGTTGTATTCGCCGCTTAAGAAGAAGCCCATCAATGCGCATGCTCTTTATGTTCTTCTGTGGTCTTTGACATACATTTTTATCGCCACCTACTGGACGAGCATGGTTAGGTGAGCGTTTTTGTGTTCTCTTGTGGATATATTTTAGAGATATATTAACAGCATTGGTGTGGACAAGATTGTTTTTTTTAAACTGAGGGGGAAAAAAAAAGTTTTTAGAAATACCCATATACGTGTTATCTAACAGCCAATGTCAAACTCACATGTCGTTTGTGCAATAGATGCAATACTTACGCACATGAATGTTATTCGGCAAACGTATTAGGCATAATTCAAACAAAACTTTTTTGAGGACAAACGAGAGGAATATAAACAAAATGGGCGCTTTGAATAGCTACCCTAAGATATAAAACTCAGAGACTGGCAGCCTGTTTGGTTTGATCTACCATCAGTGCGACTAACGGTGATATGTAACATATTAGTCTCTTCTGTCAACTTATTTCCTCTAGTAGCCTTCACAGAGTAGCCTGGCCTTCACTGATCAAATTTTCCCCAATCCTGTATCGAAAAACAATAAACATCTCCCCCTTGTAAATGCTTTCAATGTAAAACATTGTTTTGATTATAATGGACATTTTTTAAAGTTGTTCTAAAACAGCGGCAGCTATGCTTTTCGCTACGGGAGTGTTCATCTTGTTATTTTATTTTCCACACATTCTGTAAGACATCACAGACGTTACATGTGTCTTAGTTTTTTTTGCATCTGATTTAGTTTGGTTATTGTCTCTACATCAAGCCAATTCATTGCCTTGTCATTATTTCATGTATCAGTTTAACCTAGGTAAAGATAGTTTCATATTCAATATTCGCCAGACATTCGGTTTTGAACTCACATTTTCTCCTCAACGAAAACGACTGCAATGTTAATACTTGAATGTTAAAACCACTGATTAGTGAACTTTATTTATGAATATAGGATTTAAAATAAATATTTGATTTGATTTTTTGATTTTGTGATTTTTAATGATGTTTACTGTCAAGTAGACCAGGGGCCTCATGTACGAAGGTTGCGTACGCACAAAAACGATGGCGTTCCACGCTCACGTTCAGATGTATGAAACGTGAAATGACCGTGGAAACGTGCGGTGCCTCACGTCAACTTCATAGCTGGCGTACGCACGTTTCTACAGCTATTGTTCCTTTGGCGACACTTAGAGGTGACGCTGGGAAACTGTTAATGTCAAAAACAATTAGTCATCAGAGTGATGTGCACGTCAGAGACACACTTATGAACAATTAACACACCCACCGTGTTTGCAAGTATACGGGTGGATATAAACGCATGCGCAATGTGATGAAGAAAATGGTATTACCGATGGCAGCATTAGCGTTGTTAGAGGACCTTGCAAATGGTGCAATCCGACGTGAGCGAGTATTTAGGGAACGCGAGGATTTACTTGCAAACGATGACAATTGGCTCATAAGCCGATTTCGAATGTGCGACAAAGTATGCTGGAGTTAATAGCGTTACGGAATTTGCTCAAAAACAGCGCCACCTAGTGGTCTTCCAAGTGTGCGGCATGAAAGTGACGCATAGAATATATTCCTTCGCTTCACCTCCACCTTCAGATACGAACACTTATTTTTCACCTGTGTGTGTGTGCGCTGCTCGGACCCCGCGGCATTTACAGCCTCACACACACACTCTCACTCATCTCCTTCCTCTTCATATGGATCCCTGCTGACAGGGGACCAGAGAGAATCTCCCTCCGCGGCTCACGTCATCACCACAATCTCCAACTCGGACTCTGTGAAATGTCTTTTCGTTCCTTTGTTCATGCTTGTGTTATACCCATAGAGTGCAAGCTGACTCAAGGGTTGGCATATTTTAGAAAATATGTTATTCTGAAAGAATCAATTAAACAAAAAGACAAGTGAGTCGGCCGGTCTTCAGTGGCTTTACTGGTCCCGGTCCACAGTTTATATAGCCGCGGGTGGTCTCGTGCCTTTAATAATAATAATAATAATAATAATAATAATAATAATAATAATAATAATGCTTAAAATTGAATGGGGGTTGTCTGTAAAAATGCCAAATTAAGTCCATACATATAAAATAACACATTTAAGTAAGTGGCAATAATATATAAATATCCTCTGTGCCACACTTGCTTGTTTTATGTGATAGGATAGAGGTGAATCTCAGGTCCAGGGCCTATTTACATAGATTTGCATATTTAAATGAGGGCGTGGACAGGGAGGAGTTTGCCACATCTGCACGTGCGCTCAATTCCACGTTGATCGGGATGTACAAAAGAAACGCGCTCGGATCCATGCGTACGCACACTTTGATACATCTGAATTTATTTGTGTGTACGACAGTTTTGGGGTTTTGGCGTACGCAAAAATCCACGCAAAAATCCACGCAAGTCTTCGTACATGAGGCCCCAGGGCTAGAATGAAAAATGCAATTCCTTAACCCACCAAACCAGGACTGGATTGTAATGTGGACTCGTATCTCTTTATAATTATGTTTGAGATTTGTGAAACCTCTTTTCTATTTGTGAAAACAAAGATAAACTGGCTTTTAGTTATTTCACATATGTAGTCCATATGAGACTAGGTCTACAATGAAAACCACAATACGTAGACCCACCAAACATGGACTAGATTATCATGTGGACCCTAAAGACTATTTATAATCATGTTTTGGATTCATGAAACCTCTTGTCTATTAATTAAAAAACAAAGATACATTGGCTTTTAGTAATTTCACCTATGTAGTCCACATGAGACCAAGCTTACAATGAAAGCCACAATACTTATGTGACCGGCTGAATCTGCGTTGTGTAGTTTTTTAAAATAAAAGACGGGACCCAGGATCTCAGTCTGGACTCGGGAACTCCGACGTCCATTTATTGTTTGCCGCTGAAGATAAACATGTAATAGCTTTCTTTTAGAAAAAGAAACTCCAACTCCAACTCCTCTTCCCAAGGGAATCAGAACAAAAAGGGCTCATCACCATAAAAATGGTTGAAATCAAAGAAATAAAAGACATACCTGAAGATAAACATGTAATAGCTTTCTTTTAGAAAAAGAAACTCCAACTCCTATACGACGCACACAGAGGGGGAGGGGTACTAGCATGATTACATAAAGTCACGATGTCAGGTGTATGCTAGCATATCGTGATAAAATATAACGTTCTTCAAAACACTAATCTATGCATTGATATTGATACATTATACTTCCATTAAACATTGTACAGTCAAAATAATTAACAAAGAATGGCAAACTACAAGATAGTCAAGGATTTGCTCACAAAATAGGGGGAAATAAATGCACACACCTCTTCCCAAGGGAATCAGAACAAAAGGGAAGAGGGCAGGGGGGACAGGAAACTTATGGGGTTCTCAGAAATGTGAGCGGGAGTACAGAAGGAGGTGGAGCTAAATCAAAGAACAAAATCAAATAAAAAGGGCACATAAGCCTGCTGGAAAGCTACTTCAGGTAATAAAACTGTTGTGTAATTATAATTAAGGTGATATTACACCCTGTTACACTCACCCCCCAGAATTACACAAACATTTGAACCATAAACAAAACTTGCCCAGACCGGACTGTAAACCGGCCACAAGAAAACCAAGACTTCGGCAACATTTGCCACCCAATAAAGAGTTAAGAGTACCCAGAGGTTAGCTAAGCCCCTGTGAACACTATAGACAACGTGAAGTGCCATTTACACCACACATACTCAGGCCATACTTGGACTGGGCAAATAAAACCAACAAAAACAACAACAACAAAAAATCACTCGCCATGGCCAATACCAGGAGACACCTGTCGTATAAGCTCAAACATGGATTACAGTGGATACTGGCCGATCACCCAGAACCGTTTCTAGTTGTGCCATGGACTCTATGAACCTAAGGACTGGCTTGATAACTCTCCCAAACCTCGAAGTGTGGCGATCACCTGTATGAGAACTCTGAGGTTGAGTATCAATCGCCGGAGAGACATGGGGCTCAGAGGAGGGGGATGACAAGGGGGTACCAGCACCAGCAAGCCCATCCAATGCAGGAGAGATCAGAGTAGGTAAGTCACGACCGCCAGCGGCATCCTCATCCCTGACTGGGGACTGTTCTTTGACCCACGAGGCTGTACGGTCGTCATTACCCCCACTGACCCAGGAGAGCGAATCAGCCATAGTGGGATCAACTGCACCACAGTCTGTCTCATTTGCTGACGCATCAGACTCAGATAAGTTTGACATGGGGCAGCCGTCATTCACACTGCCGACGCCCAGGGTATCCAGACTCTCATCCAAGGGGAGGAAGCTGACCTGGAGCAGGAGATTCCGGTGCACCACCCTCTCATGTCCGACTCGATCCCTGATCTTGTAGATGTGGAGAGAAGGCTTGGAGGCCACAACTGTGTGAACAACCGGCTCCCATTTGTCAGCAAGCTTACGCTTTCCTCTGCCACCCTTGTTCGCCACAAGAACCTGGTCTCCGATGGAGAGAGGTAGACCCTTGACCTTTTTGTTGTACTGGTCAGACTGATGTTGCTGCTCAATAGCAGAGTTCCTCTGAGCCAGGAGCATAGCAGAGTGGAGGTCGCTTGCCAGAGACTTCACATAGGCATTATAGTCACAGACTGTCTCGTCACGGAGGACATTCTTGAATAGGAGGTCAACCGGCAGCCGAGGGACCCTCCCAAACATCAAATAGAATGGCGCAAAGCCAGTTGTCTCATGTGCCGTACAATTATAGACAAATGTCATTGTCTGGATCATTTGGGGCCACTTCTGTTTGGATCTGGCAGGGAGAGACCGTAGCATATTGCCCAGAGTGCGGTTGAACCTCTCTGTGCCGCCATTCCCCATGGGATGGTAGGGGGAGGTACGAGACTTGTTGACACCAGCCAGCTCCAGAAGTTCAGCGATGAGCTCGCTCTCAAAGTTCGCGCCCTGGTCAGAGTGGAGACGCTGAGGGAAGCCGTAGACACAGAAGAAGTTGTCCCAGAGCTTCTTCGCCACCTTCCTCGCCGTCTGGTCCTGGCAGGGGAAAGCGTGTGCTAATTTGGTGAAATGGTCAGTGATCACTAGCACATCCACAGACTTGTTGTTACTATCCTCAGCTGACCAGAAGTCAATGCACACAAGCTCCAGAGGCGCAGTGGTCTTAATGCTCTCCAGAGGGGCTCTTGCTGCGGGCTCTGGGGTTTTGCTGAGGACACATCTGTGGCAGTTACGGACATGACTGCGTACATCCTTCTCCATATCGTGCCAGAAGAACCTTTGACGGGCGAGAGAGAGAGAGCGAGGCTGACCCTGGTGACCAGCCAGGTCATGAACACCAGACAATGCCTGTGACTTCAGGGACTCAGGCAGGATATATTGGAACCTCTTGTGTTTCGTCAGTGGATCCCTGGTGACCCTGTAGAGGACTCCATTCAGTACAGTGAGCTTCTCCCACTGTTTCAGAACCCTCAGGGTGCACTGGCTCTCGTTGCAGCGCTCACGCCTGGAGGGTCTGCGCTTCCTATCCACATAGCAGAATACTCTCGCAATTACTGAATCCTGTTGCTGATGGTTTTGCAGGTCTGCCAGTGAGAGCGAGGAGAACAAATCCTGGCCAGGAGGGATCAACGAGCACATGCGGTCATTCATAGAAGCAGCCCTCTGCCTTGGTGCTGAGTCCCAGTCATCACAAGAGGAGAGAAGAGATGAGACATCATCCTCTGACATAGACACACCGACGGGAGCACAAGGAGTGTGCTCTAATGACTGAGGCTGACATGTCAGGCGGAATGAGTCCTGCACACATCCCTCCTCCACATCACACACCTGTTCCAGCAGCCCAGAGTATGGCTCAGACAGAAGTCGTTGGCTCAGAGGCTTCACAAAGGGGTCCCTGCTGAGGGCATCAGCCACCACATTCAGTTTCCCTGGAACATGTTTGATCTCAAAGGAGTACGGTGCGAGCTTAGAGACCCAGCGCTGCTCGCAGGCGTCTAGCTTTGGCTTGGTCATGATATACGTGAGCGGGTTGTTATCAGTCCAGACAGTGAACTTGTGACCTTTGAGCCAGTGGCTGAACTTATCACACACGGACCACTTCAGAGCCAAGAACTCCAGCCGATGGGCAGGATAATTTGCTTGGCTGCGACTGAGGGACTTGCTGGCAAACGCTATGGGCCTGGCCTTTTCTTCGCCAGCAGGAACTTGCGACAGGACCGCACCTAGGCCATCCAATGAAGCATCGGTGGAGAGGATGAATGGCCTATTGAAGTCTGGGTGAGCCAACACCACACAATTGAGGAGCACACTCTTCAAATCATTAAACGCCTTCTCACAGACAGGGGTCCAGTCCTGTGGAGTCAGCTCACGGAAGGTGCCAGCTCTCCTGACACCACCAGTGCCACTTCCCTTGCGTTTCTGGCCCGCTGTCAGGGCAAAGAGGGGCTTTGCGATGGAGGAACACCCAGGGATGAAGTGTTGGTAGTACAGGACCATTCCGAGGAAAGATCTCACCCTCTTCTGTGATGGTGTGCAGCCATCGGCTTTCATCAGATCCTCCCTACTGAAGCCAGAGATGACTTTGACTTTCTCTTGGTCAACTGAGACGCCACTGCTGTCCACCATATGGCCAAGAAATTTCACAGACCTCCTTAGAAAGTGACATTTCTTTTGAGCCAGCTTCAGATTGTTGGCCCTCAGCCGGGAGAAGACCACTTCCAGACGTCTCAGGGCCTCGTCCTCAGAGGGAGCAACGACCAGCAGGTCATCCAGGTAACAAAGGAGGCTGGAGAGGTTCAGGTACCCGAAGATGCCGAGCATCATCCGCATGAAGGATGCTGGACTGTTGCACAGGCCTTGGGGGAGCCTATTGTATTCATACAGACCCAGAGGTGTCGTAAAGGCTGTGAATTTCCTGTCAGACTCATGGAGAGGGACATTGTAGAACCCTGATGTCAGATCCATGGTACTGAAAAAGGCATTTCCCCCAAGGGCGGCAAGGCAGTCAGCCTGATGGGGCAGTGGGTGGGCGTCCTTGACAGTCTTGGCATTGAGCCAACGAAAGTCAGTGCAAATTCTCAGGTCTCCGTTTTTCTTCCACACCATGACTAGTGGGGAGGCGTACTCACTCAGAGACTTGCTGATGATGCCCTTCATCCATCTCAGACAGTACTTCTCTCAGGTGGTGGTAATGAGCAGGAGGGACTCTACGGTAGGGCAGTCGGAAGGGGCGGTCGTCAGAAAGGTGTATACGGTGGACAAAGTCCTTTGCCTCCCCACAGTCTAGCTTGTCCTTGGAAAATACATCCTGGAATGTTAACAACAGCTCAGCCAGCTCCTTCTTCCATTTAGCAGACACTCCACAGCCATCAATGTCTATGTCTGCCAACCCATGATCCTTCAGCTGCTGCACAGGATCAGGCATGGATTGCGGAGGAGTAGAAGAACCAGAGACGTCAGACTGTGTCTCGCACAGACCTTGAGTGATGGGCAGATCCTCAACAGCCAGACAGGGAGAGACATCAGCCAGCTTGGCATTGCGGTGGAGCGTCACAGGGCTGTGTGTGGGGTTCAGGACATTGACAGGAACCCAACGATCCCCCCACATGGGTGTCACGAGACGTCCCACCAGGATATTCTTTGGGGTTGACCGCGCCGAGGTGGGCTCCACAATCACAGTGCTCCCTGGAGACACAGGAGCGCTGCTCGGCAACTTCGCCCAGACCACATATTCCTGCTGAGGGAGGAGAGTGACAGCCTGCCTCAGCCTCACAGTGCCTATCTTACTTGGCAGCTCAGGGCCCGACCACCGTGAAACACAGCTCAGGAGCTGGAGGAACTGCTCACACTCTGGGTCACTGCTACTGGAGGAGATGAGCTCCCAATACCTCTCAGTAGACTTCATCTCCTGTATGATAGGTCTGATTACATTGCTCCCAATGATGAGCTCATCTTTCTGACCAGAAACAACGAATGTCGGCACAATGAACTTAAATCCATAGACATCAACATCGAGATCGTAGATACATTTTGGCCGTGTAGTGAGGCCACCACAACCGATCAGCACCACATTACCAGGCACAGGCTGAGAACAAGGGAGAATACCGGCAGCTTTCAGTTTGGATTCTGCCTCCTCATTAAGTGTGCATGACATGCTGCCTGAATCTAACATCCCTTTCAATATAGACTGGCCACTGACTGACACTGGAGCATAAAACAACTCACTAGCTCCGTCCACTCTCTGTGACCCTACCATTATGACCATCTTATCTTCAGGGAGCTGGCTGCAGCTATTTACATAGATAGATTGCAAATCTCGTTCTCCAATGAGGGTGACTCCATCATTGCCCACGCTACCCCCCTCTCTACGTGGGCTGGCTAGTTTAAAGGTGCGCTGGAAGGACGGCTTGTTGACACAGCTGGAGATTGGGAGGCATTGGGACATTCATGCCTGAAGTGGCCAGGCCTGAAGCAGTTGAGACACAGCCTGTGAAACCTGCAGTGCGCATTGGTTGTGTGATCCCCAGAGCTACATACTCTACACAGAGAACTCTGCTGATTCTGTGAGCGGGCGTTCTGACGAGGCCCCCTCTGACCAGTGGCAAGAGAAGCAGTACACATAGAGAGGACTCTGTCAAACATAGCGACCACCTGCTGAGGACCAAGCTCAACAACAGAGGGACTGGCAGTGACGGGAGCAGGGACAGTAGCCGGGGCAGGATAGAGGGGGGACATAGGAGGGGCCTGGGGCGGGCTCATTGTCATGTGGGCCGACTGAGGCTGGCAATGGGCAGAAACAGGAGTGATAGTAGAGACAGGATGAGGCAGTGATTGGTATATCACTGAAGGGGCCTGAAGTGGTTCACTATGCTGGGGATGAGGAGAGGACACAGCCACAGGGCTCTGGCTGCACACTGACACATTCACTACATGCTGGGCATGAGCTGCATTCCGTCTCAGATTCACCATGTGACTATCCAGCCTCTCCTGAACCTCTGCTGCGGTCCACAGTTCTGGGGACTTCAACTTAAACGACATGGCGAGACTAGGGTCAGAGCAGTGGGTAATGAACATCATGACCACCTCAGTACTGGGGTCCTCAACACCCTTACCACGTCTACGGAGGCACTCATCGGCGACATCAACAGCCTTGTTAAGGCGGATCCAGTAATCCATCATGTCCTCACCAGCCCTCGGGGTAGTGCTGTAAAAGTCTTTCATAGGGAGGCTAGAGAACATAAGCTCACTGAAGTTGCGCTTAAGTATGTCAAATACGGCTGTTGGGAATTCACTAGAGCCTAACTCAGGGCAGCTGCGAAGAGACACCTTCACCACATCCCTTGCTTTACCAGTCAGTCTTGCCATAATTAGATCAACCCTCTCAGTGTGTGTATTGCACCTCATCCTACTCAGATAACACTTCATCATGTCCTCCCATTCATGAATGGAGAATGTATCTGTGTGGTCACCCCTGAAGAATGGTGGAGCTTTAGGGTCTGACTGCACAATTACCCTCAGCTGGGATGGATCAGTATGGCCAAGGGACTGGTGGCTCGGAGACTGGGGCAGAGTACTACTGGGCTGGTGCATGGTGTTCAGGCTGGCTGCAATGCTATCGCCTATCTGTTTGGCCAAATCAGATATTAGTCCACCCAATGACTCTATGGTGACAACCTGGGCGGGCTGAGGGGCCGTGTGTGCCATGGGTGTAGAGCTGGCGGCGGGACCTACTGGTAAACTAAACTCTGACTGGTCAACAGTGTACTCTTGATTACCAGGGGCTACTGGCCTACCCCTCCCATAACCAAATGGAGTGACCCTCTGGCCCCTCCCCAACCCAAAAATGACATCACGGTCAACAGGGCCATGACCAGCCAAAACATTTGCACTGAAAGAATCCCCGCTTGACATTTTACAGAATGAGAAATGCAGTGTTCTCTAACTGAGAAAATAATATTCCTGGGGACTAAAACACCTGCACAAATCACAAAATAACATTAAAATAACACCTCTACAAGTACAAAGACCCTTCCTCAATACCCACAGTAAGAGAGGCTAAACATGATAATACAATCCCAAAGAATAACCTCAATTTAAAACAGAAGGCATAAAAATAACGAACTTTTTTTTTTTTTTTTTTCCTTTTTCTTTTTTCACACACCCAACTATCGCAAAATAGCGCAGTATTCACTTCCCATTCGAGCACTCTTAATGACTACTGTGTACCTCACGCGCATTTAGCGCTTACAAGACCAGGGCGCAGGGCAGACAGCAGCGCACACGGAGAGGAGACGATGGAGAGATAGGGCCGAGCAGCAGAGCAGAGCAGGCAGCGGCAGGCGCACCCCGGCGACCAGGCGAGCGATGATGGTCGGCAATCCGACGGGTCAAACGGCACCAAGTGTGACCGGCTGAATCTGCGTTGTGTAGTTTTTTAAATAAAAGACGGGACCCAGGATCTCAGTCTGGACTCGGGAACTCCGACGTCCATTTATTGTTTGCCGCTGAAGATAAACATGTAATAGCTTTCTTTTAGAAAAAGAAACTCCAACTCCAACTCCTCTTCCCAAGGGAATCAGAACAAAAAGGGCTCATCACCATAAAAATGGTTGAAATCAAAGAAATAAAAGACATACCTGAAGATAAACATGTAATAGCTTTCTTTTAGAAAAAGAAACTCCAACTCCAACTCCTATACGACGCACACAGAGGGGGAGGGGTACTAGCATGATTACATAAAGTCACGATGTCAGGTGTATGCTAGCATATCGTGATAATATATAACGTTCTTCAAAACACTAATCTATGCATTGATATTGATACATTATACTTCCATTAAACATTGTACAGTCAAAATAATTAACAAAGAATGGCAAACTACAAGATAGTCAAGGATTTGCTCACAAAATAGGGGGAAATAAATGCACACACCTCTTCCCAAGGGAATCAGAACAAAAGGGAAGAGGGCAGGGGGGACAGGAAACTTATGGGGTTCTCAGAAATGTGAGCGGGAGTACAGAAGGAGGTGGAGCTAAATCAAAGAACAAAATCAAATAAAAAGGGCACATAAGCCTGCTGGAAAGCTACTTCAGGTAATAAAACTGTTGTGTAATTATAATTAAGGCGATATTACACCCTGTTACACTTAGACCCCCAAACTTGGACTGAATGATCATGTGGACCCAAAAGACTCTTCACAACCATGTAACCGTACATTTGTATGTTTTGTGATTTTTAATTATTTAATTAATTGAGACCTGCCGTATTCACAAAGCATTTTATCTTACCGCTAGGAGTGCTCCTAACTCGCGCTAAAACATTTTACGTAGGAGTTTTTTCTTAAAAGTTATTCACAAAGCCGCTGAGACCTACTCATACTAAGGATAAATCACTAAGAGTGAGCTAAGAGTGACGCGCCGTTGCTATGGATTACGTCGATTCTCGTGCACGAGTTTGGAAGCGGTCAGTGCGGTGATTGGTTGTTCAGAGCAGGCGGTCTCTGTGGAAACGAACCCACCGAAGAACAAGGAAGTAGCCTCGGCTAGACATTCCTATCAAATAGTTATGGACAGTGCAGTTAGCAGAATACACGCATGACGACAAGTTTGTGCAGACCACGATAATGACGTTGTAGCCTATATGCACGTTAAAGAGAGAGAGAAAAAGCAAACAATAAAAATACGTAAATTGCATTAATTCAAGGAGGCAATTAAAAGCACCCTGCAAACTATTATCCAATGAGCATATCTCCACTATTCAACACTTTAAATAACAGCCTATACCGGTTGTGGAGAATGGCGCATACAGTGATCACTGTGCTTTCCCTCTCTGGGCTGAGGCGTATTTCGCCGTGCAGGACATGAAATCGACGTTTCATCTGCCCAATTCCTCTCTCCACAACATTTTGTGTATTTTTGTGTGCTCTAACATATATGGAGGAAAACAGTAAACAATAATAAATATGGATTCAACAAATACAAGGCGACAAAGAGCTAATACGATGTTTTTTACGCATAGGACTAAGCGTAATCTGCATAATCACTTACATCCCAGCAAACATTTCGACGTCGATCAGAGGTCTAATCGACGTTGGTCATGGAGGTCGATACGACGTCGATTTGAGGGGCTGATATGAAAGTTTTTCTGACGTCGGTCTTTCGACCGACGTCGTTTCAACAGGCTCATAGACGACATCAGTCCACGTCGTTCCGACGTCGTTCTGACGGCTCATAGACATCAGTCCACGTCGTTCCGACGTCGTTTCGACGGCTCATAGACGACATCAATCCACGTCGTTTCAACGTTGTATAGACATTATTTCAACCTACATGAAATTTACTTTTAAGCCAAGACACTACCACATATTTAATAAAAAAAGTAGTGCTACATTTCAGTTACCTAGCTTGTAGTATATGCCCCAATTTACGGTTTTCAGTAGGCTATAGCTACCCACCAAACCTGTAACAAGCAATTCTTGTGCTGCATGAAGATAATTAAATATTTCTAAATCGGTTGTAAACCTATTTACAACCATTAGACCAATTCCAGCCAACATTACCTCAGGGCTCTCAAGTTTTGAACACAGGCAAGAGTGACATTCCCCCCCGGGTCCCGGCCCGCCGCCCCCCCCCCAGGGGTGGACTGGGAACAAAATTCGGCCCGGGCAATTTTGTCTTGGACTGGCGTTGGGGGTGCGCGATTGTTGACGGGGGGGGGGGTGCTGCTCAGGGGTGGAGCCAGACTTTGTGTACATCCGGGGCTTAGCCCAAAGGGGGGTCTGGGGTTTTTCCCCCAGAAAATTTTGAATTTCTAAGATGCGATTTCCTGCATTCTAGTCCATTTTAGGGTGACCTGCTGCGCGATTGTTGACGGGGGGGGGGGGGGGGGGGTGCTGCGGCAGCGGCATATAAGTTATTTTTCAGCGTGAGAAATGGCATGTGTGGCGGGAGGGCGTGACAAAAGACCGAAATAAGTGACTGTCACGCTCAATGCGTGACACTTGAGAGCCCTGTTACCTCAAACCGTGTCGTCAACAAGTCCAATAGACGTCGAGTCACAACGTGACTTTATTTCGACCCTTTGCCGACATGAGACATGTATAGATAGAACCACATGTAGCCTATAGATCATTTGGTCATATCAAAAGGATAGCGATATTTGGCTAGATAGATCCATATATAATATTTTGTTTAGTTATGAAAACTCTAAATCAAGCATTAATACTCTTCAACAACAGACGGATTCAGGGTATAAAGTATATTAACAAAACATTTATTATTTTTAGCAAAGTAAGCCTATATCTTTGAGAACAAGAACAAAATAAAAAACTAATTGGGACAAAAATCCCATGCCCCCAGTCCTTGCAGGCGCATGTTTGAGATGGAGACCCATGGCTGCTTCAACTTCTGTCTGTGGCCTTGCAGTTCCATTTCTTAACAGCAGCTGGAAAGAAAGACAGCTAACGTTAGCCCCGAAACGGGATGCTGCTACCCCCCCCCCCCCCCCCCCCCCCCCCCCGCTGGGAAGTAGCAGCGGCCCGCTTTGGGGCTACGCTAATGTTATGCTAGCTTTCCAGCCCCCAGTTCGTATGTAACGTTACAAATACGAAAGCCAGCTATCCGTGAGAATTATGCCATGTAGACTTAAACAGTTAAGCATGCAAATGAAAAAAGGATAATGTCCTTACAAATACATTTTCATTTTAAATAAGAGTGTCTTTTCGGAACTCACCTGGAACTTCGACGCTTGCCAAACTTGACTGCGACCGCCAACAAATATCACCTGGTGCGCATGCGCACGGGTTGCAGGACAAAGGGATAGGGTTGTTGGGATTACGTGTTGGTGCGCAAGGAAAAATAGTTCCTAAATGGAACTTGAGTAAATGCTGGAATAAAACATTTTAGCACCTATATTGGCCATATACATGATAGCATATTGCGTTTGGAATAATAACACTTTTCAATAACACAATTAATGTGTAAACATTACCGTTCACACTAATGTTCCAAAGTTACATCGTTGTTAAGTTAAATAGCGATATAAACAGTGTTTATTCAGTTACACCACTGACAAATCCTCGAAATCACAATTTCTGTAGGCATATATGTTTTCATGTCGGCAAATGGTCGAAATAAAGTCACGTTGTGACCCGGCGTATTTTATACTTGTTGAGTGCAGAAATGTTTGCTGGGAGTGTTTATTCGGTTACACCACTCTAAAATAAGTTTTCCTTGAAATCACCATTTCTCTAAGATTATGTTTTCATGTCGAAATGAAGTCACGTCGTGACTCGACGTCTTCTGGACTTGTTCGCTTCGACGCAGGTCGAGGAAATGTTTGCTGGGAATTTTAAGACTGACACGGCCATTATTTTTAGGAGTTTCTCCTAAATTCGCCAGTTAAGAGCTACTTTTAGCGCTAAGATCCTTTGTGAATACGGCCCCAGGTCTACAATTAAAACTACAATACCTTGACCCATCAAACCTGGACTGGATTATCATGTAGACCTTAAAGACTCTTGACAACCAGGTTTCAAATTTGTGAAACATTTTGTCTATTTGTGACCAGTGCCTACCATTTGGTTACGCTCATGCACCTATTGGGGCTGATGGCAGCCGCCCACCTGGTGGTGCCTCTGGGTCTGCTTTTCATGCAGACTACAGCGGTGGTTTGGTGACAAAGGCTGGATCCCAGACGACACAAATTCAGGGTTCTCCCGATACCCGGCTCAGTGTCGCCGGACCAGGAGTAGGCCTACAATGTAAAAAGTTTAGCTTTTTATTCAGTGGTTACGGACTCGCTCTATTCTCTCTATTCTATGGAAGCATATGGTTAACTTAATTCAAATTAAAATGCAATCCGGAATAGCATTTTAATTTTCCACTTATGTAAGCATCATTTGGATCATAATGAAAATTAAAATTCAATAATACATTTTCATTTTCAAGTACTAGTATGCACTTTCTCTGACAAATTGAAAATGAAAATGCAAACGGCTTTGCATTTTCATTTTCAAAAACTAGACACGCATTGGTTTCTCTATCAAAATTAAATCAAAATGGAAAATGGACTGATAGGTCTACCAACCTGTCAGTTGGTTTGCAACCAGTCATATAGATGTAATTCTATGTGACGGTGAATCCGTGGGATTTGATTGTTGATTTGATCTGACTGCTTCTCTAATTTTCAGTACATAACATTACTGCATAATGTAGCATTCTCCTTGAACCTGACTATAGCTGCTAGACTAGTTAGAGCAATAACTGGGTTGGTGGACCAGTTTGAGACCATTGGGGACGGTGTTTGGTGGGCTGTTGCTCCAAAGCTTCGGCTGCTTCATGGCAACATACTGTATTTCGCCATTTAAACACCTCTAATGTCACCTAGACCAGTAGTTTTCTAATGGAATGATTAAAGATTTGAAATACACATTTAATTATTATTGCATTAATAAAAGTAAGGAAATATATTCAGAAGTTGTTTGTTTTTTTACATTTGCCGTAGTATTGTCAATGGGTTTTTAAAGACATTTTGCAAAAGTTGCAAACATTTTTTGCAAGACTTCACTTTCTACACCAGCATTTTTTGTATTACAAATGTAATTGTTGTATTGACCTTTTCATGTAAATGATATCAATAATTTAACTTTATAACACTCAAATTCGAGGAGAACACTGAGGTTATTATAAAAATACAATGATCCACACTACAATCTGTAATACAGAAGAGGCTAAAATAAGAATGAAATATCGGGAAATAAATGCTGACAATGTTTAATTAACAATGAAAAAAATATAGGGGTAATTTCAACCCTTTACACAAACTGAATTGAAAGGAAAGCATTTTGTTTAAAGTTAATCAGTCTACTAGCTGGAATGAACTAGCTGGCTAGCTAGCTAGTTAATTCACTCAAGTGAAGCTGCGAGCTAGTTAATTCACTCAAGTGAAACTAACTAGCCGGCATCATGATGGATGGCCACTGTTTAATAGAGCGCGACCGCACAGGAGGAGCTGTTGGTCAGATGATGCCTGGGTGACATTGAACTAGCAGCAGTCCACTAGTGCAGCTCTCTAGTCGCCTGGATCCCACTTCACATGGATTCAGGTGCTGCCTGCCGCTGTCGCTGATCCTGGCGCTGCCTCAAGTTGTTGACATAATCAAAGAGTTTGTATAACGACATCCACTTCACCACCCACACACACACAAGCAATGACGGTGATCAGATGCCCAAGTCGTAATCTTGGCATTGTAGGCTACAATATCTTTGCCGCATCAAAATAAAGTTATTTTTAG
The DNA here is from genome assembly GCA_030340625.1 of Merluccius polli. NCBI lineage: Eukaryota > Metazoa > Chordata > Actinopteri > Gadiformes > Merlucciidae > Merluccius > Merluccius polli. Next base: position 40,709 of record JAOPHQ010001773.1, on the reverse strand, counting down.
GCAAATATGTCCAGACCTCATGACCTCAATGGGTGGGTACCGCCCTGGCTGTGGGTAGCAGGCTCTCTTCAGGGAATAGCGTTCAGGAAATGGAAACAGGCATGTCCATTATTAATTGGTCTTGATGGTCTTATTACTGGAATAATACCCCATTATGCCTATATACCCATACCCCATTATGCCATCAAACAGGATGTGGCCTCAATTCCTTTTCAAGCAATCGAAGGCATTTAACTGCAGCGAAATCCACACACACATACATGAAAACAAACACCAGAAGATATTTTAGATAAATGGGGATCATTTAGATTTTAAATCCAAATTAGCAGAGAGCATGAAACAGCAGAGAATTGTTCTGTGTGTGTGTGTGTGTATGTGTGTGTTTGCATGCATACATGCATATTTATGTATTTATATATGTATTAGATAAATTACAACTTTATTGATCCCAGATGGGAAATGATTGGATATATATATATATATATATATATATATATATATATATATATATATATATATATATATATATATATATATATATATAGCATATGTATGCATATACCAGCTATCCAGGAAGGGACATCACACAGACACACACACATATTGGAAAACACACACACCTACACACAGACTAGCTCTGTAATGTCCCTCCTCTCTGGCACGATCTCCAGTTGTGCCCTGCCCAGTCTGTAATCATATTTCCATGATTTCTGTCTTCCTGTATCAAATCACCACATGAACCCGTGAAGAGGTGTACATGCATGAGGAGAGCAGATTGCCTGGAATAGTAAAGGAATTAAACACACTCATCTCCGGTAAGACATTTGAATCAATTAACTTAGTAGATAGTGAGTGACAACTGTTGAATGCGGCAAGCATTGCTAAACCATCCTTTCTGTGTGAAAACAATAAGTGAGGGCAATACGTTAAAATCCTGTTTTGCATTACGCATTGTTGTAAACAAAAGCTATAATTGGCTTTACAGTTCTTCACAATGTTTCACTAAATTTAAAAAAATGTCTTGGTTGTGATACAATCTACATATTTGATAAAGTACATATTTACTACACTATACTTTATACTACATTATTGTGCAGATGATTAATAAGTCAAGATTGGACTTATAACGGTACACTTTTATATATTTCTGTTCACAATGTTGCAATCTCTCAATCTTGATGTTAGTTTTGATGTTTTATGTTGTATAAGACACTATACAAACAAAGGTTATATTATCATACTATAATTATTATATTGTCCTCTGCTGTCTCCATCCTTGATTCCCCTGTAACAGAAGCTCATGTACCTCTCAGCTACTCTCCTCTTCCTCTCTATAGGTATGACTTGCTCACAAATTAGCCAAATTGTTATGTATTACATTGGTAAAAGCTGGTTTGGACTGATGCGTGTTCAGAGGGGGAGCTGTGGTGTTCATGGAAAGTGGCTGGATGCACAGTGTATGTATAAGGGTGTGTTTCATACCATGAGAGAGACCAAAGCATTTTGGACTTGGCCTAGCAACAGCAACAACTGTTGCTGTGCTGTCACTTCTCTACAAAAAGCTCATCCGTCCACAGAATGGCTCTATAATCAGATCTATTCTCACTTTGATCAGATTGATTTACATGAATGATCCATAAAAGGGACACGAAAAAACAAATTTAAAAAAAATGTAATTTCACATCCATTATATGAACACAAGTGGTATTAAATCTTAAATGGAATCAATAAAGATGTTACATGAATTGACCCTGCCATTTGATTCCAGGTGCGAGTTCTGCAACCAAGCAATGGAGGTTTGGCCTTTTCACAGCTTGCATCACCAAAAACCAGGCCTTAAGGTTAAATTACCCATTTTAATTGATATAACGTGGGTTTGATGAATAATTCATGTTCCACTTGCTAATCCATGCACTTTGTAGAGTGGATTAGCAAGTGAAATGCATTATTATTAACACACTACACACGTGCATTTCCATATGCATATATTCTTACTATTGCCACTGCTTTTCCCTCCATGTTACTCCCTGAAGGTTGGAGTGCTACTACGCCCCTTGTTCCAGCTCTCCAAACTTTACCTGTGAGTTCACAGTGAAGAACGACTCTAGGTCTCCTGGTAGAAGAAGTGAAAAAAACAGGTGTCAGCTGGAGCTGCACAATCACCCTCGGCTGCACGCCAATGAAACCACCACGTACAACTGTACATTGACCAGGAAGCGCCGCAGCGAGAAGAAAAACATCAACATCGACTACAAAATACGCAAGGGGAAAGGTCACTTTATGCACCAACACAATGTGACACAGCCTATATGCTAAATGATGAAATTAGACAATAGAAAAATCGCAGGGACACCACCATCCCCCATTTTCATGTTTGGTTACAAAATGTCGAATCGATGCTAAAATTGAATCGACTAAAAATAACCACTCAACATTAGGGATGGGGGAAAAATCGATTGTGAGAATCGGAATTCTTTGCATCCACAATACAGGCTGACAAATGTAAGCCACAAACCTCAACATTATTTTAGTGGACACTAAATAATGGGCCGTTCTACATAGTGCACTATAGTGTATTCACCAATAGTCAATTTGCATCAACTATGTTCTGTTCTGCTTGGGCACATTCATATAAAAAATAATGGCAATATAAAGTTGACACTTTTTTTAATACAGAATTGCAATACTTAATCATTAATCATTAATATCTTATTGTGAGGTCCCTGTCGATTCCTGTCCCTACTGGACATATGCCTTCAAACATTTCAATTGTTATTTGACTTATAAAACTGTTAGCTATCAATCCAGCATATCAAGTTTAACACTGGGCTTAACAAAAGTGTATAATCATGACAACCTGCATATAAGCTATAGTGACAAGGACACATTGGCACATTAGTTGGAGGGTAGTCTGGCTTACCGGATGTAGGTATAAGCCCGCCCAAGCCTGCCATTGGGCGACTGTAATAGACACCCAATGGTAGGCTCTGGGTGGGCTTATACCGTTGCTGCATCCTGGGCTTAGCGCCGCCCAAGATGATTGTGATTGGTTAACTAAATCCAAACTAGACAAGTGTTTTTTTCCATAATACCAGAATGGTACCAGAATGATAGTGAGTAGAGCCAGACCTTTCTCCAGAAACGAAGTGTGGAGATAGGTCTGTCTATGCGAGACTAGTGGGAGGGTAATCCTAATTCAACAAGATTCCTTCTTTTTCTCCTGTAGGACACATCAAGCCTTGCCTTGGGACAACAGACTTGCTTTTGCACCTAACACCGACCTTATTGTGGCCCGTTGCAATCCTCTCTCTGTATGAATGGTGCTGATCAAAGGCAGGCAGGCATTCTGAAGCAAGTTCAACAAGTTGCCTTGATCTAATGTATTATGAACGCTATTTTCTCTGTGTTTTCTGTCTCACTCTTTCTCCCTACCTCTTTGTGTATGTGTGTGTATACATGTTTGTGAACATCACAACATCTACAGCATGTACCGGCGCGGCATGCATCATTTCTTGTATCAATCATGTATCACACGTTATCTCACGTTAAGTAATAAACTTCCATGAAAGCTTTTCTCAGAATTCACCCCACAACAACACAGTGGAGGACATACAGGGGCAATTGCTCCGTCGCTAGCTTAGCCACTTTTTAGAGTTTAACACGGTTTTAAACTCGTCGGTGACGCAAGAAGTCACGTGACGTCTTAAGCTCCATTGCTGTGTCGTATGTACCTGTGGTTTAACCTGCAGCTGCGTTTTACCTTGGTCTCAATTGCTGTGTCTTCAGAGAAATTCACATCAGACACTAGAGGGCATATTTTGTGCGTGTTAGTCTAATCTCGAAACTGACATGGTTTTAGAGGAGACTAAACCAGTTTGCAGGATGACCATTATAACCGACACACACAGAATTAGTTTTATGAATTATTATTATTATTAGTATTAATAATAATGTATGATACATTTACACTTATTACGCCAGACAGGCCTTCAGTACAATAAATATAACTTCTGCTCCTTGTTATAGTTCTCTATCCGAGACATGTTCATCCTAACTACCCTCTCCTTCTCCGAGAATTTATAGGCGTGGAATTACCCTAATTACTCGCATATTAATTTGTCTTCAATTAATTAATTAATCACGTTTGCATGCACACCACGAGAAAAACAATGACAAGTAATTGATTGATTGATTGACGTATAGGTGAGGGCAGATTCAGATTCCAGACTCAGATTTCCACAAAAAGTAGCCTAGACTATTTCATAATATATTTCAACATTATTTGCGTTTTATTATATTAAAGTTCACTTTACATTCCCATTAAGTTTTTGTTGGTAATTATAGCACAAAATGCATCCAACATTAAGTTAAGACTGCATCTGCTGGAGTACAACTAGAAATCAAAGTACTTCCGGTTTCCAAGCAGTTTAACCCGAGTTTAACTAGGAATCAGCTGATCCTGTGTAGGTCATTACACAGCAATCACGTTCAACTTCATGCGCAGCTGCGTCAAAGAGTATGGAATTAACAAGAGGCGAAGCTCCGTTGGAATTCTGACAACAATCGCTAGATGGCGCTGTTGTCGCGCGTTCGCCATTTTGGACTGAACCGGTGACAGTTGACAGTTGCAGTTGCAAATTATGTCTGTAAACTGGACACAAAGAAAGCAATGTTCTGCCATCAATTGCAAAAACTACTAGTGTACTGGATACCAAGTAGCATTCCATAGGTTTCCCAAAGACCAGGAAAGGTAAATAAGAAAAGGTTTTTGTAAACATTATTGAAGTGAGGTGCTGTAACGTAAGTTGCTATGCCATAACCGCAGTAACAGTAAGCTAACGTTGTATTTGGTCAAAAATTAGCCAAGACTAGAAATGTACTTTTAAAATAGCACATTTTCAGAAAATTATGAACGCATAACCTGGCAAATGGCTGTTTCGTTTTGTTAATCCCTTAATACAAACCATTTACATTTCATAGCCACTAGCAAACATTTAGGCTAAGCCTACCTGCTTCCTTGAAGCCAATGTCAACTTTGTCGAACGTTATGATAATCCGATTAACATTTTGAAGGTGTGCCAGATGGGTGCAGAATCTAAGGAACACTACCTTGATAGGGATCAGCTGCCAGCAGCTCCATCAGAGCTACAGGGTGTGCAGTGCACATTTCCACCCCAGCCAGTTCAAGAGGCCATCAAATGTGTATGTATAAGTGAGAATATATTGTAATAGTATATAATCACAGAATACTCATACTGAAATATATTTTAGAAACATCAAATATTTTATTATAAAAAACAGACATGCAGGATTAAATTGGAATGCGGTACCTACTGTGGTTAATGCCCCTAACCCACCGCCACCACTGGACATAGAACAAAGGAGAAAGCCACCAAAGCCACATAAGAATCTATATTATGTTACAGGTTGACTTATTGTCAGTCTTAATGTCTATCAAATAGTATCAAACACTTTGTTCTGCTGTTGAATGATTTAATTCACATTATCTAAGTTACAAATGTTGTGCTTTTCTCGCAGGAAAACGGAGTCACACCACTGGTCCATTTTTTGAGGAACATAGCTTGGCTGATGATGATGCCATCGCAGGTCCTTCATCACCACCCTCATCACCAGATAATAATGCTGTAGGACCTTCATCACCACCAATGCAATCAGACCTGACTGCCGCTACTAAAAAACATGCTAAGACTATCAGGTCTCTGAAGTCACAGATATGCAAGCTGAAGGCAAAAGTAAGGGACCTCACTCGCCAGAAGACCAGCAAGACAACCAAGACGGGTGTGATGACTGAACTGAAGAGACTGTTACCAGCCAAGTCCTATGCATTTTTCAGCACACAGTTACGGATGTGCCAGCGCAAGGCTAATGGTTTTCGTTGGACTGTTCAAGACAAAGCCTTTTTCTTGTCTCTCCTGCATGCCAGTCCTAAATGTTATCGGCTACTCTGCAAAGTATTTTCAATGCCATCTGTCCGCACACTGCAGAAGGTCATTAAGTCTCTGGATTTTAAAACCGGCTTTAATCAATGCATTCTGTCCACCATAAAGAAGGCAATGGAGACCATGACACCCATGGACAAGGTATGTGCCATCATCACGGACGAGATGGCCCTCAAACAGGCAGTCCATTATGATGAGCCTGCAGATACAATCAAAGGCTTTGAGGATTTGGGGAAAAGTCACCGTAGTCCATTTGTGGCCAACTATGCCTCAGCATTCATGGTAAGAGGCCTTTTCCGGAAGTGGAAGCAACTGTTTGGCTATTGCTTCACAAGTGGGCCCATACCACATTCCCGGCTTCAATCATTGCTGCTGGAAGGGATTTGTGAGCTGAGGAAGGCTGGAATGGAGTGCGTAGTCTTCATCTGTGACCAGGGCGGTGGTAATCGCACAATGCTTGCTCGCCTTGGGGTGACAAAGGAACAGCCATACTTTGAGGTTGATGGTGTCAAAGTGTTTTGCCTGTGGGATCCACCTCATTTGATAAAGAACATACGCAACAACTGGCACAACCGCGGATTTGAATTGGATGGAGATGAAATCACCTGGGCTATTCTGGAATACCTATATGCTTATGACAGCAGACAGGAGATCCGATTGTGTTGCCGTCTTACAAAGAAGCATGTTCATCTCCCTCCTTTTGCTTCCATGAGAGTGAAGTTGGCTACACAGTTCTTGAGTCACTCAGTTGCTGTAGGAATCAAGACACTGGCACAGATAAAGCAACTCAAAGCCCAACCACAGAGAAACTACATGGCAGCTGCCAAATTCTGCGAGAACTTTGATGGCCTTTTCGACTGCTTCAACTCCCAGCGCCTCAAGGATTCTCGCAAGCTTAAGTCTGCCCTCTCAGATGTATCTGCACATTTTCCATTCTTTGATCGATGTATGGAGTGGCTCCCCCGTCTGAGGCTTATTGGTGCTCCCCCCGGATCCAAGCAGCTCCCATGTGTGGAAGGATGGCAACATAACATCTTGTGCCTCAAAATGCTCTGGAGGGATATCCGTGATCGTCATCAGGTGTCTTACCTGTTGACCAATCGTCTGAATCAAGACTGCCTTGAAAATGCATTCTCATCTATTAGAGGTATATAACATCAATGTTGTACTAACTTTAACAACCACAACACTCATTAAGATTGTAGTGCATTCATAAAACATCCATTACCAGACAGAAACTATAATTGTAATTGACAGAAAAAGTTGTTGGTATTAGTTTGAATTGGGGCACACCTTTGTTAAAACACTTAATTTAAAATGACTATAACTGTAACAAAAGGTTGTAATTAGTGTATTCAGTATGGTGGTGTGTATGTTTGTTTCAGCTCGTGGCGGTAATCGTGACAATCCTGATTCTGTCCAGTTCGAATATGAATATCGGGCCGTGGCCACGGGACTGATGTTTAACAACTCTGAAAAGACCAACTGTGAGCAAGATCTCGACACCTTCCTACTGCAGTTCAGCACATATGCCTCCCAGGAGAGTCCCCAGGTCATCATTGACACAGAGATGGTTCTGAAAGAACATGACTACAGCAGAGTGGCTGCCAATAGTAAGAGAGGCCCCCATTCAACACAGAGATAGTGTTATTTCCACTGCTAAATACCATAACCATAACCATAATGTTTGCTTATATTTTATTATCTAAAAGAGGAGATGATGGATTGCACTGAGGTCAGGGAGAGAGAGACCAGGATCTATCCCGTCGTCTCGATCGTTAAGTTTAAGGTAGTATTCTGCGCTGTTTCAGATCAGTCTTTTAAAATAACCCTTCCCTTCCGTCCTGTTTTCTGCGACCCCTCTGCTGAGGTTCCTAGCACACTGACCCGAGACTTAAAGGTGGCGCTAGAAACACTGCAGACCGTTGATTGGTCAACATAATCACCATTTTGCATGACAAAAGACTTGATGCTCAAACTTGCCACAACAAAGCCAAATTATTTTTATTTCATTTTATTTAATTTACTCAGCTGCACTCTGAAGTAGCATTTCCCAAACTCCCTTGTTTATTTCGGCAGTATTTCGCCTTGCTGCCTTCAGCCTTTTATTAAACAAAGCTTATATCCTCCACGGTGTTGTTGTGTTCCTGTGTTTACTCTGTCACGTGGTGCGCCGCAACCAGCTCTGGGTCGGCTTGGAAGGGTTCAGGGGCGAAGGTGGCCAGCGGCTTCGACCTCTGGCTTTACAGCGCCCCCCCGCTCCGACCTCGCCGTATCTCGCTGCACCTTCCTTCCCTAACAACGCCAACCCCTCCCAAGACGATGCCAATGATTGGTCAAATTTGCGGTTAAAATTGCAACACCGCCCTGAATTCGCGGGGATTGGCTGATGTTGCGTTAAAGTTGCAAATCGCAACATCGCGAAATCCTGGAGGGTCTGAATGTCAAGTCCTTCATGTATGTAGGATTTTAGCAAGAATTTAAAATGAAATTATGAAATAATTTCACATTTTACCATCCAGTTCAGGGTAAATAATTCCATACCATCCTATCCCTTCTAGACAAAACTATTGGGCCCAATAAGAAATACCATAGATGTCGCCATTCTAGTTTAATCTTTATTGATAAACATGAACGTAGGTTATACATGGTAATGGCATGGATTATAATATAGAGTAAAGGTATTGTCGATAAACAACCACACACTTTCTGGAACGTAACTTATGACTATAACTAACGACTTGACTCGAACAGGCGGTGTGGAGCCAAAAGCACAACACAGAGGACAGAGGAGTAAAACAAAAAGTTATTTACTCAGTAAATTGGTTTACAGACAGGATCATAAATCAGGCACTCAGTCCGACAGGGTAACAGTACAGATATAGGGCAGGCAGAGAGGTCGTCAGGTAGGCCAGGCAGAGAGGTCGGTTCCAATAAGGCAGGCAAACAATTTCGATGCGGGGCAGGCAGGTAAACCGGAGTCAAGATAAACAGGCAGTGTTGGTCGTACACAGGCAGGGTAATCAGACAGGCAGAGTTTGTTTACGAAGAACAACATACAGGATAGCGCAGGAAAGTTTGTATAGCAGATTACTCAAGACACAGGTAGGTGGTTGTAGAAGTATCCATTTATTGGAAAAGGCAAGCTGGTAGCATCTGAGTAGATGGTACATGTTGCCATGACAGTGGCTCTCTCCTGAGTGTGTGCGTTGATGGTTTATCCTGGGTGCCATGATTGCTCATGCACCACAGGTGTGCAGCCCCACCCAGCCCCAGAGTCTAATCAGTCTTACTCAGACCAGGTGAGGCTGTAAACCAGCTATCAACCACACACACTCCACAGCTTGGATGTAAATAGAACATGATCTGGCAGAGAATGAAGGGAAATGGACTGGTATGGTGAACTAATGAGCTGCAGGAAAGCGAATGACAAAACGGTATTAAGTAAACTGCAATAAGTGATAAAGTAACAGAACCCCCGTCTAGGGACGGCTTCCAGGCTGGCCAGGATGGTCATGGTGGAGTACTGAGAAAGAACTACCCCCACTCCAGTGTCCAAGGCATTTACCTCCATGATAAACTAATGCAGATAAAGGGAAATTAGTACAGGAGCAGAGGTGAAACAAGACTTTAACTCACAAAGGTGCGTTCAGTGGCGACGATCCACTGAAACTGGACAGACAGGGAGATGAGGGGAGCAGCTACGGAGCTGTAGTTCCGTATGAAATGCCTGTAGAAGTTGGCGAATCCCAGGAAGCGTAGGAGGTCTTTGCACGTGGCAGGAGTGGGCCATTTGGCGACAGCTTTGGTCTTGGCCAAGTCCATTTGGATGCTGCCCGGACACACTATGAAACCCAGGAAGGATATTTCAGATGCATGTCATTTACATTTCTCTGCCTTGACATAGTTAGTTCTGAAGGAGTCTCTGAAGGACTCTGTGTACATGTAGTACATGCTCATCCATGGACTTAGAGAAGATTAATATGTCATCTTGGAATACGAACACGAAAACATTGCGCATGTCATGTAACATGTCGTTAACCAACCCCTGAAAGACCGTTTAGCAACCCGAACGGCATCACTATTGTTGTGTGAAGCAGTTTCAAACTAAAAATGAAACCCTTACTCACGCATGTTCTTTTAATGAAGCGATAGAAGAAGTTGTTTAGCTTTAAGAAATAATCAGTTTTATTGTTAACACCAGTATAATGTGCAGAGTTTTACAGATATCTGGGCCCAACTATGTTTCCCTGACAGAACAACAAAGTGTGTGTGTCAGTTCACGAAGTCTGCACTTCCACCTATCCCTGACCCAGGATGTTATATACACGAACAGTGAAAACGTCATAAAGGGCTGTCTTCTTCTTCTCCTCCTTGTGGTGTCTGGCTCCAGCGCCAGATTGTTGCCTCCGGGCATTATCTACAAGATTCTTTACACGTACAGCAACAAGCCTGCCTGTTTTTCGCCATCATCTGACCTCACACTATCTACTCTACACATGTCACCAACAACGTACTCATTCTGATTATGAGGAGTTGCTTTTATAATTATATGCCTCTGCTTATATCTCATGATTCTGTTATACTTAAGCAGAAAGGCACCAAGATTAGTATGACCCTAATTATTGGTCATATGATAGATATAAACTATAACCATACCTTCACTAGGTATTGGTAATAGCCACTGGGGGTGTTGAAGGCAGTCTTCCACTCATCCCACTCCTTGATCCTCACCACGTGATAGGCATTCCGGAGATATAGCTTGGTGCACCACGTGATAGGCATTCCGGAAATATAGCTTGGTGAAGACAGTGGCATCTTGCCATAGCTCAAATGCAGACGATATGAGAGGGAGTGGGTACCTGTTTGTTACTGTGATGTCGTTGAGGCCTCGGTAATCAAAGAATGATTACCTGACATTCCCATGAACACCGGGACCATCCTGTGGGTAACCCAGCAGATGAGATGGCTGTTGAGAGCTGTGGTGTGGATGGGTTCAGGTAGAGTCTCCCTGGCCACCCCAAACTGAGAGGTCAGAGACATGTCCATAAGCCCCTGAGTCGAGGAGGACCTCTCCAGAGTAGTGGAGTTGAGCATGGTGTAAGGGTCGGGAGGGTCTTTTATCAGTTGAGGTACGGCTCACCAGCGCCCTCTGGATGACTGGTGAGCCCTGGCTTTTAACAGACAAGATGAGATGAACTTCCGCAAACGTGGAAAAGGACTGGATAGCTGGCGCTCACTGCAAAATCGAGACATTTGAGCGATAAACGCCAAATTAATCTGGGTAAGAAACTCACGGCAGGTGTTAGGGTCGCCGGAGTACTTAGCCGGTGGGAATGTGAGGCTCCGCAGCAGAGACCGCTGGAGTGACAGGAACAGCCGAAGAGGTGGAAGCAGCCCTCTCTTCTGAGTCTGATCATGGCGGATGGCGGTCAGCTGAGTAGAGATTTGTGCCACCTGGTCGAGGAGAGACTTCAGCATCTCTTCATGGGATCCCAAGCACTGCTCTTGGGAAGCCAAAACCCCTCTCCATGCCGTGAAGTTGGCTGGGTCGATAATGGCCAGATCGACTTGACTCGAACAGGCGGTGTGGACCCAAAAGTACGACACAGAGAACAGAGGAGTAAAACGCAAAAGTTCTTTACTCAGTAATTGATTTACAGGCAGTATCATAAACCAGGCAATCAATCAAACAGGGTAACAGCACAGATATGGGGCAGGGAGATAGACGTCATCAGTTAGGGCAGGCAGAGAGGTTGGTTTCAATAAGGCAGGCAGGCAGGCAGGCAAACAATTCCAATGAGGAGGGTTGGTCATACATAGGCAGAGTAATCAGACAGGCAGAGTTCATTGACAAAGAATAACATGCAGGATAACGCGGGAAAGCTTGGAAGTAAAAACAAGACGATCTGGCAGAGAACAAAGGGAAATGGACTGGTATATATGCTGGTGAACAACCTCATTACAATGAGGTTGTAATGAGCTGCATGTGTGGGCAATCAAGGTGATATCATACATGGCAGGGGGTAGTGGCTGAGCTGAAATGACAGGAGAGTGAATGACAAAACAGGGAAACAAAACGGGATTAAGTAAACTGAAATAAGTGAAAACAGGACAATAACTATGGATATGAGACCGAACGATGACCACCACAGACTTTACCTTGAATGATGCCATCATCTACCTATCCTCGAGACCATATATAAACAAAGTCATGTGACTGACCTTAGGAGGCGTGGCTCGCCGCCCATAAGAGCCCCCAGGTGGCCAAGCCTCCTCCTCTTACCTGGACCGTCTCTGCCCATTCCTAATGACAAGAGAGGGTGACGGTCATTGTTCGGTCTCATAGATCCATAGCTATAGTCATAACTTACAATCTATTTCGACCTCACTCAGACCGTCACCACGGTCTTCACCCTGGATGACTAGTACCATCAAGGTCGTGAAGAACGGAGGACTCAACTACCTCACATCCTCGCCCAGCAGCTGAGAGCAGAATGGTGGAACCCAATGGCGCACGGATGCCACATTCACTCTAGAAAATTGAAAAGGGAGCACAAAATGTTGCTGCCGCACATGTTGCTTTCGGGTTCCTCCAAAAGAGGAACACTTTTTAAAGCGGGCCCAGTAAGTGGCCACACTTCTGGTGGAGTGAGTTACCAGGTTACCCGGGACTGGGAGGTTCTGCCTGAATTAGGCCTCAGAGATAGTGTCAACAATCCAATGGGATAAACACTGTTTAGACACAGACCATTTTTTATCATTGAAACAGATAAATAACAGTGTGAGCCTCTCAGAGAGTGCATGCAATGTAAGCCCTTAGTCACTGGACACAAACTAAGTAGGCCTACATCTCCCTGTGGGAGAGCCGGATTGAGCAGAAGTGCGCTGATCTCAACCACTCTCAACCCGTCTGAGGGTTTACCACTTTAGGCAAAAATGAGGGATTTTGGCCAGAGCGACTCACCTATGTTATCAACCTTCCATCTCAAACACTCCTCACTTACAGACAGAGCATGTAACTCACTCACTCTCTCTCTTGGCAGAACATATAGCCAAGAGGAAAGCTGTTTTGTGAGACAGAAACTTAAGGTTGGACTGCTCTATGGGTTCATAAGGAGCTTTAGTCAGGGATATTAGCACCGAAGCGAAATCCCACAATGGAGCTCTGAGGGCCCTCCCCGGTTGCAGGAGTTATGCTCCTTTAATGAACTGAGACACTAAGAGAAGTCTCCCCATTGTAACACCCCCCACTGGTTCATGAAAGAGAGACATAGTGGCAGTGTACACCTTAACAGTGCGAGTCGCCCTTTCTGAGTCCAAGAGTGACTGAACAATGTGGAGAACCAGCTGGCTGGGGCAAGTGGCTGGATCTTCCTGCCTATTATGGCACCATGCAGAGAACATCCTCAACTTCTGGTCATAGTTAGCACGAGTGGAGGGAACCCTGGCATTAACTATGGTCCTCAGGACAGCCTCATCTAACCCTGGAGAGAGGAACTGAGAAGAGGCCAAGCCCAGAGCTGCAGGACGGCTGGTTTGGGGTGCCATATCGGACCCTCTGCCTGGGAGAGAAGGTCCACCCTGAATGGCAGGGCCCAAGGTTGACCGTGAACCAAGCGAAGGAGCGTTGGAAACCAATGCCTCCTTGGCCACCAGGGGGCTATTAACAGTACCTTGTAAGGCCCAAAGGAACAACAGCCTATGCGGCTGAAATCATGCCCAAGAGTCTTTTGAAACTGGACCATCTCTAACTCCCTGCCGAGACGGAATTGGTCCAGGAGGGCTAGATTTTTCATCACCCTCTGAGGGGTGAGGGATGCTGACATTGTGAGTCCCACAACAACTGCCTGCTGTCTTGGATCAAGGTTGCTTTTCCTTATTTTCACCTTGAAACCCAAGGGCTGTATATGTGAGGTCACCTTCCTTGTGTCCTCTACGACTTGGCTGAGAGATGGAGCAGAAATCAGCCAGTCATCCAAATACGGAAGGATTTTTATCCCCGATACCCACCACCCTGGTAAACACCTATGGTGAGAGGGCAGGGATGGGCTGGCCATCGGGAGGCCCCCGAATGGCCGGACGATTTCAGGCCGAGCCGGCCGGCCGTAATTATTTTTTTGTTTTATTTTGTATTTTTTATTTTGTGTATTATTATTTTTGGGCCGGTCCAGGACTGTCATAATACGTCGGTCGTAGGTCCGGGGTGCGCTACGATCGCCCCCCCCCGTCAACAATCGCGCACCCCCCCCCCCCCGTCAACAATCACGCATCCACCCCCCGTCGGTCGACGTCCCTGTTGTGGGCCGGTCCAGGAGAAAATTGCCCAGGCCGAATTTTGTTCCCAGCCCACCCCTGTGAGAGGGAAAGGCTGAATGGCAGGACCTTGGTAGGCTTGTCCTTGGAAGGCAAAACAAAGAAAGGGTCTGTGGTCTAGACAGATGGGCATGTGGAAGTACACATCTTGTAGATCTATGGAAGTGAACCACTCCCCTTTTTCTATAGATTCCAAGATCTGACCTGATGCTGATCTGTGTTCAGCATCTTGAAAGGCAATATCTTTATGAAGGCGTTTAACCACCTTAGGTCCAAGATGGGACACAATCCACCATTTTTTCGGCATGAGGAAATACGTGGAGTAAAAGTCAGCAAGCTGTTCATCCTACTACCACAATGGTGTCCTTCTGCAGAAGGGTTAAAATCTCCTCGGCCAAGACCTGAGCCTGGACTGGGCACCCTGACCATGGTCATATGGACCCCAGAAAAAGGAAGGGGACACCGCCAAAACTGATTTTTTTTTTGATACTGCAGCCAGTACCCACGGGTCTGACACTCTTTCTTCCCAGCTGTCCAGGCATAGCTGGGAATGAAGGGTGTGGGGTGGCCGTCCACACACCCCTAAGCGGCACCCCCCCCTGAGGCCCTGGACCTCTGGGGGGGTGCATCTGTACCAGAGGGGTGGGGCTGGAACCCTCGCCGACATTGTGATGGCTGTCTGGTACCACCACCAGAGGCCGAGAACACTGCACCCTGTTGCCTGACATACACCCAGGGCCCTTGACGAGCCCAAGAGGATTGGTGCAGAGGCTGGGAGCCCCTAGGTCTATACCTGGCAAAGGTGGCCCTGCTAAATGTGTGCTGAACACAATCTATTGTACACTGAGACTGTTCAGCCTTATCCAACACACCCTGGGAGTCAGGGTGAAACACTTGTGCTGGCACAATCAGCATGTTGGTAAGCTCTCTCCTAATATTTTCTGGCAGAGATGTCTGTGCTAACCAAATCTGCCTTTGTGCCATCATGGCAGATGACATAGTTGCGCCAATGTCCCTTGTAAGCTGGGAATGAGTGACAAAGGCAGAATCTATTAAGCTCTTGGTGTCCTGGTCAGCTGCCAACAAAATGGCAAGTGCATTGCCTGCATTGCTGCTCGTGTGGCTGCATTGTAAGTCCAACACACCCATCGGCCAGTCTTACTGCACTCTTTCACTGGAAAGCGTGGATTAGCAGTCACACTAGTCTGGACCCAGAGATGTTAAGGCTGCTATTTCCCGCTCCACTGGAGGCATATCCTCCATTCCAATCTAGGGAGCAGGACCTTAGTCAGTCTCCTGCAGCCTGCATTGTATTGAGGCGCCCCACTAGGGAGGTTCCACACCTTCTTGAGCATCTGCAAATAATCTCCAGCCACAGGAACATAAACTGATTGCTGGGATTGGGAGATGCCTGCCCAAAATCCATCCACTGGAGTTGGAGCCTCAATTGGAACATTGAGCCCTACAATTTTGCCACATTCATCACCTTTGAGATTATGTCCATGGCTAAGGGCTCACTGTCACCTGTGTTGCTAGGGTTGGAAGCCCCCCCAAATTGCGGGGATTTGAGCTGTTCTGACCCAGCAGTGCCATCAGACTGCTCATCACTTCCAAAAGGGAAATTTCGTGCATAAGGAGAGAGATTATCGGGTTGATCATTATTCCCCTCCTGATAATAAGGTAACCTAACAGGGGAGCATCCTTTCGAGTGTCCTGACTCTGATGTGGTTCTTGTAGCAGGACACCGGGCCTAAACTCTGGCTGGATGCTAGCAGGTCATGCAGGTGGATAGATGCTAGCAGGTAATACAGGTGGCTGGATGCTAGTAGTCCAGGCAGGTAGCTGGAGGCTGGATGCTAGCAGGTCATGCAGGTAGCTGGAGGCTGGATGCTAGCAGGTCATGCAGGTGGATAGATGCTAGCAAGTAATACAGGTGGCTGGATACTAGCAGGTCATACAGGTGGCTAGATGCTAGCAGGTCAGGCAGGTGGCTGGAGGGTATATGCTAGCTGCTGCTGCTCCAGCATGGGCTACTCCTGGGCCTAGCTGTGCTGCTGGGGCCTGGAGGAGAAGCTAGCAGAGCCTTGAGATGCTAGTAGAGCCTGGGTGGATTTCCTTAGTTTTTACTTTTCAGTATCCACGTAGTCCGTATTCGATTTAAAATTATTTCATTTATAATCCAGTGTGCTTAGTAGTACGTGATGCAGAAAAAAAATGACGACAAATCAGACATAAAAGCAAAAAAACTGAGACAGACAGAGAGACAAACACACATGCAACCTAGCGTGCTGCCATCTTACTAATAAAAGTTGTGTTGCATAGTCGACACACATCTTTTACTGTTTTATCTGTCTTTTGCAGGGATTTAGCCATTTTAATGCCAGGGTTCGCCTCCCCACATGCTCCACCAAAACATGTCCCCCTACCGACACTATTTTGCAAGGGCACCATTGCTGCATCCTGGGCTTAGCGCCGCCCAAGACGATTGTGATTGGTTAACGAAATAAAAACTAGACGGAGCGTTTTCCCTCCTATGCCAGAATGATAGTGGGTCAACCAGACCTTTCTCCAGCTCTGAAGTGTGGAGATATCTGACTATGAGACTAAAACACAGTGCGGAGATAGGTCTGGCTATGAGAGACTAAAACACAGTGTGGAGATAGGTCTGGCTATGAGTCTAAAACACAGTGTGGAGAAAGGTCTGGATATGAGAGACTAAAACACAGTGTGGAGATAGGTCTGGATATGAGACTAAAACACAGTGTGGAGATAGGTCTGGATATGAGAGACTAAAACACAGTGTGGAGATAGGTCTGGCTAAAACACAGTGTGGAGATAGGTCTGGATATGAGAGACTAAAACACAGTGTGGAGATAGGTCTGGATATGAGAGACTAAAACACAGTGTGGAGATAGGTCTGGATATGAGAGACTAAAACACAGTGTGGAGATAGGTCTGGCTAAAACACAGTGTGGAGATAGGTCTGGATATGAGAGACTAAAACACAGTGTGGAGATAGGTCTGGATATGAGAGACTAAAACACAGTGTGGAGATAGGTCTGGATATGAGAGACTAAAACACAGTGTGGAGATAGGTCTGGCTAAAACACAGTGTGGAGAAAGGTCTGGATATGAGAGACTAAAACACAGTGTGGAGATAGGTCTGGCTAAAACACAGTGTGGAGAAAGGTCTGGATATGAGAGACTAAAACACAGTGTGGAGATAGGTCTGGCTAAAACACAGTGTGGAGAAAGGTCTGGATATGAGAGACTAAAACACAGTGTGGAGATAGGTCTGGATATGAGAGACTAAAACACAGTGTGGAGATAGGTCTGGATATGAGAGACTAAAACACAGTGTGGAGATAGGTCTGGATATGAGAGACTAAAACACAGTGTGGAGATAGGTCTGGATATGAGAGACTAAAACACAGTGTGGAGATAGGTCTGGCTAAAACACAGTGTGGAGATAAGTCTGGATATGAGACTAAAACACAGTGTGGAGATAGGTCTGGATATGAGAGACTAAAACACAGTGTGGAGATAGGTCTGGCTAAAACACAGTGTGGAGATAGGTCTGGATATGAGAGACTAAAACACAGTGTGGAGATAGGTCTGGCTAAAACACAGTGTGGAGATAGGTCTGGATATGAGAGACTAGCTCAGTGGTTACTTCCAATCAAAGCTACAGATTCATCTCGTAACTGAGATCTTACCACGGGCGCTGTTTAGCGTTTCAATATTGCAAATGTCATGGTGTGCTTCCCAAACAGCAGACATATACATAATAGCAATAACCAACTGTCTTTCACAGAACCAGTTGGACTCCGCTGTCAACGACTGGGTTGGTGGTCGAAACAAAACAGACAGTAAACCAGATTGAGTTTCTGAAGCAGACACCAGATGTCGCCACACTCCAGGTCCATTTGATACACGTAAACGTAGGTTATCCGTGGTAATGTGGGCACTGGCTACTCTATCTATCTATCGATCTATCGATCTATCGATCTATCTAGATATAGATATAGATATAGATAGTAGGCTTATTTTGGACAACTGTCCAAATGCACAACCCACTTTCGAATGACGTATAAACTCCAACAACAGTTTTCATGAAATATAAGATGTCTTGCCACTCTGCACCAGCGCGCTGGTTTAGCTCAGAGGTTACTTCCGACCGCTAATGATCCTCTGGTAAAAGGGATCGAATCACGGGCGCTGTCCAGCGTTTTTGTTATTCTCGTAATTTTAGACTTACGTCAACGCTACAAAACGCTTGCTGCAAAATAAAAGCCGTCTGTGTCCTTTATTTTGTAACAATTAATACCAATAACCACTGTCTTTGCTCGGGCCACAGTAGGTCTAGCGATGAACCCTGTGTTCCCAGTCCCTAATATGGCCATGTTAATAACTTTGCAAATGTATCTAAACAGCACACTTTCCATAAAAGCACCAGCACATTTTTTGTAAATGAGAACAGTTTGCACGGTATATATGCACTTTAAATACAACATTGCCACCAGACGTCAGTGCGCTGGTTTAGCTCAGTGGTTACTTCCTACAACCGACTGTATGTCTCCCCTCCCGGGGATCGAACCACGGGCGCTGTCCAGCGTTTTTGTTATTTTCACAAATGTATGCTTACGTCAACGCTACAAAACGCTTGCTACAAAATAAAAGCCATTTGTGTCCTTTATTTTGTAACAATTAATACCAATAACCACTGTCTTTGCTCGGGCCACAGTAGGTCTAGCGATGAACCCTATGTTCCCAGTCCCTAATATGGCCATGTTAATAACTTTGCAAATGTATCTAAACAGCACACTTTCCATAAAAGCACCAGCACATTTTTTGTAAATGAGAACAGTTTGCACGGTATATATGCACTTTAAATACAACATTGCCACCAGACGTCAGTGCGCTGGTTTAGCTCAGTGGTTACTTCCTACAACCAATCTATCAGATTCGACTGTATGTCTCCCCTCCCGGGGATCGAACCACGGGCGCTGTCCAGCGTTTTTGTTATTTTCACAAATGTATGCTTACGTCAACGCTACAAAACGCTTGCTACAAAATAAAAGCCATTTGTGTCCTTTATTTTGTAACAATTAATAACAATAACCAATGTCTTTGCGCGGGCCACAGTAGGTCTAGCGATATCTTCCCTGATTTAAAAATGCCGGTTGGTCTAATGTGCAAAATGAATTCATTGTAAACGATTGTGCTGATGTTCGTAGAAAAACACACCGTGAAAAACATTGAGTTATGAGTGTTTATGATGTTTAATAAGAATACACCGTAGACTGACCCAGGATCTGAGGACGGCTGCTCCACACAGCTCTTCCGTGTGGGAACAACCGCGCATGCGCAAGTCTTTGGTGTGTTGACAAATATCGGGGGAGGGACTGCGCCGTAAGTAGATCTTTGTTCACCCTGTTCTGTTTTCACAATCATTTCGCGATTTTTGACCACATCCTATTCATTGATTATTATCGTAATGGGTATTTTTGCGACTCGTACCGAAACCCCACCCATCGTAAAGCAATCCTGAAGAAAATA
The DNA here is from genome assembly GCA_030340625.1 of Merluccius polli. NCBI lineage: Eukaryota > Metazoa > Chordata > Actinopteri > Gadiformes > Merlucciidae > Merluccius > Merluccius polli. The sequence goes on along the minus strand of JAOPHQ010001773.1, from coordinate 20,874 downwards.
GCTTTGTTGAACATCTGCAGAAACCGCTGGGGCCGAGTAGCATTGCATAGGATACTGTAGCAGTAGCCGTTTTTACAACCCAACAATGCTCCTAAATGCACTGTAGATGGGTGGCTTCTTGACCCACCCATCCGTATGGAAACATACTACGTCCTTAATCGTCGCATTACCAGCTATAAGTTAATTCAAAACCTCATCATTTTTCTTTTCCAACTTAATGAACTTATTTCAGTCTGTCGCTCGAGTGAGTAAAGGTGGTCTCCTCATTCAAGACTGTCTGCAGACATGAAAAGGTAAGTAAGACATATTCACAGTCGGTTGCTAATCATATCACCGAAAAACATTTATAGTTTATCACTTGTTGGGCTTTCGTGTTGTATGCACACACATGTGTTCATATCCTATCTGCCTCTAGCCAACAGAAGAGCCCTGACCCAGATGGCAGTGTTTCCGTCAACGAAGAAGGTAAAACACATGTACATAAAATGTTATCCCTACTTAAAATGTGTGTGATGGTGCTTTGACTTATGCATGGCTTTGTGTGCCATCAGGGTCAGTAGCCACCGCCGAGGACCCCACGGCCATCGCCACTATTCAATCCGCGACCACCTTCTCTGATCAACCAATTAAATATCTGTTCAAGACGGAGGGGGCGGGAGGACAGGTAAGACCTCTGGCCATAAAGACAAGAATAACAATGGCTCTCTTTCATGTTGGAGAAAGAAAAAGATTTAGCATTTCAGATTGAATGATTCGGGAGCAGATTAAATACAATACAAATGGTTAATAGGGTCACACCGACCCTAATAATGGACACAAGGCCTCACAACACCTGACAAGATTTTCTGATAGTAGAGCACATACTTCCATGTTGAACCTCTTCCTCCTTCTTTGCCACCGTTCTACATGGCAGTCTTCCCCCTGTCTGATATTGGCACAAATATCAGGAGTTGATCACATTTCTGAAATGCTTCACGTCCACCCGTTCCTATGGCAGCAGTGGTGTCGTCGGTGTCTCTAGTGTCTTGCTCAGGGACACCTCCGACACTTGGCTAGGAGTAAAGGCCCCAATATACTTACTTATACAAAATCGAAGTTGCCGTGTTCGCGTAGGCTCTCGAATATGTCCATTTTCGACAGGGTACAATATAGTCACTGAGATGTGTGGGCTGTTCGTTTAATGACACTAGGAGTTTCCTACCATCTCTGTATCCATGGGGTGCCCGCTCGAGCAATCATACAAATGTGCATAATCCATCACAATCTCAGCAAGTCTTGCGGGGCGAAATAATCCGTATTTTACAGAAAACAAATATTTACAGATTCGGGATACTGACATAATCATTTACATTGTATTGTTGACCAATTGCAGGAAGCTGTATGTTGGGGCACGTGTGTAAAAAGTTAGACTATTTCAATGTAGCACCACATTTGTTATGGCAATAGTCAGCTATTTTGTTTGAGCGAACACACCATTTAATTTCAAGTATATCGGGGCCTTAACAGAGGACAGAACCGACAACCCTCAGTTCAGTTGCTAGGACGACCCACTCAATTATGTACTACCGAAATAACTGCTTTTGTTTTTGTTGTGGCTTCCTAGGTGACCTACCGAGTAATCCAAGTGTCAGATGGTCAGCTGGAGGCTCAAGCGGATGGTGGGGCTGCTGTCAACCTGGTCACAGGCTTCCCTGCGGCCACACAGTCTGTCACACAGGTAGGGGGAGAGAGGGAACCCAACGGTTTATCAGCTCTAAATTACGATCACTTTATTTTCAGGAAATCCTGTTTGCTTCTGTTGAGATGAGAGGGGAGTAAGTGCAGTCTATATTCTTGGCCAATCTTGATAATTTATATTTATTTATTTATTTATATTTTAAGAGAGAGACAAAAAACACAAATACGGATGAAGTTTCACCTGTGAGATGACAGTGAGCATCATTTTCATTCAACAACCTGTGTATATTTGTTTAAATTAAAGACCGAAGGTAGTCACTTACAAACATGTCCGGATGGAATGCATGGTCGTTGGGCATAAAGTGACGGATATCAATGTCAATGGTTAGTGTGTGTGTGTGTGTGTGTGTGTGTGTGTGTGTGTGTGTGTGTGTGTGTGTGTGTGTGTGTGTGTCTGTGTGTCTGTGTGTGTGTGTCTCATATAACTCATACAGTATGGAACACTAGCTTTATTGATGAATTGATATTGATAAAACAAACATTTAATATTTTAATGAAGAACATAGATAATTAGTGTGAATGCTCGAGCATTCACACTCTAGATATCGAAATCTTTATTATTTTTATTTTTATTCTTCTTCCGAACGTTTTTTGGCCTTCTTCTCCTTCTTCATACTTTCAGCTACAGAAACCTTTCAAATATCAAAATGTTCAGATTTGTTACGACATTATGGCTATCTATTCAGATTTTTCATATTCATTCAACTTTTCAAATTGTTCTACTTTTTCCACCTTCATTTTTCCAATATAAATCAATGGCCCAGCCTCTTATTCTTCCAATGCTTTACGTCGTAACTAATTCAAATTTCAACCGTTTCCCATCGTTCAAACAATTAAACGAATCTAGAGATTTGTATCTATCTAGCCGTGTTCACGAAATTTCGATAGCTGTTTTTTCTGTATCAAAAAATGTCACTAATCTACAGATTTGTATATTCAATAATAACGATATCCAAACAAAATTTCGATAGCATTTATATTTATTCAGAATCACAGTTTAAGTTTCGGGTTCTCTTCAGTTGATCTCACAGTTACACATCGATTACACATTGATCTCTGACAGTTACACATCGTAGGCCTAACTAAATCAATTCTCAATCGTTTACCTTCGTTCAAAAAATGTCACAAATCTACAGACTTGTATATCCCATAATATCCAAACGAAATTTCGATAGCATTTATATTTATTAAGAGTTTCACAGTTTAACTGATTCCTTTTCAGTTGACTTCACGTTGACGCTCGAGCGAGGGGACGTTAAGCAGTGTTGCCAGATTGGGCTGCTTTTTGAGGATCAGACAGTGTTGCCAGTTTGGGCTACCTTTTGAGGACGTTCAGCAGTGTTGCCAGATAGGGCTACTTTTTGAGGATCAGACAGTGTTGCCAGTTTGGGCTACCTTTTGACGACGTTCAGCAGTGTTGTTACTACTTCAGTTACTTCTACTTCAGCTATTAGTATTACTAATTCAGCTACTACTACTTTCAGCTACTTCTACTATTTCAGCTTCTACTACTACTTTCAGCTACTTCTACTATTTCAGCTTCTACTACTACTTTCAGATTCTTCTACTATTTCAGCTTCTTCTACTACTTTCAGATTCTTCTACTATTTCAGCTTCTTCTACTACTTTCAGCTTCTTCTACTATTTCAGCTTCTACTACTACTTTCAGTTCAGCAGTGTTGTTACTACTTCAGTTACTTCTACTTCAGCTATTAGTATTACCAATTCAGCTACTACTACTTTCAGCTACTTCTACTATTTCAGCTTCTACTACTACTTTCAGCTACTTCTACTATTTCAGCTTCTACTACTACTTTCAGATTCTTCTACTATTTCAGCTTCTACTACTACTTTCAGATTCTTCTACTATTTCAGCTTCTTCTACTACTTTCAGATTCTTCTACTATTTCAGCTTCTTCTACTACTTTCAGCTTCTTCTACTATTTCAGCTTCTACTACTACTTTCAGATTCTTCAGATCAATTCATTTTATATTTCTGCTTTGCGCTTATCATTCAGCTTCCAGCATTCACACGCGTTTTCTGCAGGAAATGCATTTTCTGGTTGACTTTACTTTTGAATAAATATCATATAAAACCATTTTCACAGCTACATATAGTTTGTACTTTCCCAAATCGTGACAGTGCCTTGGCATTCAAGCAAACCAAGTTATCAGTAGAGAGTGGGGAAGGGAAGGATCTTTATTCTTGCTCAGACAGACTGCAAGTGTAGAGAATTGATCAATGGATCCTTACTGGACACACTAGAAAAACAATATAAAACAATATATTTTGTAAATTGAGATGCACCGTATACAGTAGATAGACAATCTATTCTGTATATATATATATATATAGATAGACAACATAGAAGACATTAGCTGTAAACTCTTAATAATAATAATAATAATAATAATAATAATAATAATAATAATAATAATAATAACAACAACAACAACAACAACAACAACAACAACAAAATCAACTAAACATTGGCTTACATGATGATGGGGAGAAACATGCCAGCTGAACATGGACATTTTTTTTAACAAATAATGGATATTTTCATTTCAGGCTGTGTTCTCTCAGTCTGAAGGGGTGGAAGGAGACGGTACAGAGACGCAGTACACTTACTATCCTGCCACCATTGCTGATGCCACATCTGGCACCATGGTTACCACTGTACAAGCATCTGACACGTTGTTAGGTCAGACCACGCCTGCAGGTGAATAAAACAGAAGGGGATTTTTCAATTGTCAACTACTGTTTTACTACAGCAGCAGCTGTGTGTACATTGTATGTAAAGAGCCTTGTTTCACTTGGCTATTTGGCCCTTGTGTAAGATATCTAATGCATATTAGATATTAACAGATATTGATTTGTGGTGTGCCTTACACACTATACGCCTGTGCACTATTATTTACAGGACAGCTATATGTGATGATGTCACCCCAGGAGGTTTTGACGGGAGCCAATCAGAGGACACTTGCACCACGCACACAGCCGTACATTGCGTAAAGATTACCTTTAAACAAAATTCAAATTTGACTAGATTATATAAGGGTGGAACTAAGAAAGTGAGATAAGTTGATACACTAGACTCTGATGTCTGTTATTCTGCAGAAAACAAGAGGCTCCCCGGGCATCAAGGGATGAGAAAAGACGCGCCCAGCACAATGAAGGTGAGCACTTTCATCCAGTCCTCAACACTGAACAATGCCTACATAGTTATAGCCAGCTACATATTTAGGTAGATGATGACCCATGATTAACACTATTTGTGGGCTTCCTTACAGTTGAGCGTAGGCGAAGAGACAAAATAAATAACTGGATTGTGCAGCTGTCAAAGACAATCCCAGACTGCAACGTTGACTACACCAAGACGGGCCAGGTGAGCGTAAGTTATCGCACCAATCTTTTATTCACTTTGCAAATTTGGCAAAAATATCCAATTAGCCACCATCAATTACATTTGGTAGGGGACTAACCAAAGTTTTACTAATTTATTGTGTTGGAATTCAAAATTAATGGTTGCATAAATATGTATCTTGTATTGTGTTACAGAGTAAAGGAGGCATATTGTCCAAAGCCTGTGATTACATCAAGGAGCTAAGACAGAGCAATCTCAAGCTCGGAGAAGACATTGGCACTCTTGATCGGCTCAAAATAGACAACCAGCTACTACGGCAGGAGGTACATGCCAGCTATGTTAAGGTTTTAGAAAATGTTGAACACTATTATGGTAGTAATGGTTATTATCTGCATTGTTGCTTGTGCTCAGGTGGAAGACTGGAAGTCCAAGAATCAGATCCTGAGGAACCTTCTAAGGCAGCACGGCATTGTGGGAGCATCAAGCACAGACCCCCAGTGAGGAGTTAGAGGGCAACGGGTATATTGGCATGTTTGACCGTATTGGGGCCAATTATTCCTTTAAATGCTTTCAGTTACCGTGACGGATGGAGTGTGCATGAAATGGTATGGGGCCAAAACTAAGATCGTTCTTAAATCCACATATCAACAAGAGACTGAAAGACTTGCCATGGGAATTCTGAAAGTGTTGAAATACTTATAATGGAAAAAAAAACAATTACAGTTTTATGCATTAAATATGAAAACAAAGGATCAAATACACATTATATACACTCAAAAATGGATACAAAAAAATGTTTTTCTTGTAGACTTTTAAATGCCTACCACAACAGATATGCTATGATGGTTTTGTCAACATTTAATAAGCTCTTATATGAACAATTTTCATGTACATGTTATTGTTTGTCGTATTTCAATTATCCAGAATGTTTTATTCTCTGTGGGTCTATTCCTTTTTTCTATTATTTTCAGTTTGACACTGATGTAAATTATGTCATCCAAGTAAAAGTTACCTGGCTTCTTTTGTATCCTTCCACGAAGCCCAGCTGGAGACTAGATCAATTGCATTGCAACAATGTAACTAACTGAATGAAATGGTGTTTGTAAGCATTGCATTGTAGGACGCCTATGTAGGTCTTTATACAAATAAAAATGAATAACATACAGTTTGTGTGTAGTACAAAGTCTCATTTCAAACCCTTTCATGTGAACACATTGAACTTGTACGTCAGTTCAGCAGTTTTTCTTCCCCGGCTACATTCAGATTGTCAATTTGTTTATTGGGATTCGGATCCACAGGATGAGCCATGTGCTATCAAGGGAACGCCACTTCCACTTCTAAAATAATGCATGCAGTAATAACTTGGGAACATAGGAAAATACTGAACAGATACACACGGTCTGTTGCCTATTTATGACTGGAGATCTCTCTCTCTCTCTCTCTCTCTCTCTCTCTCTCTCTCTCTCTCTCTCTCTCTCTCTCTCTCTCTCTCTCTCTCTCTCTCTCTCTCTCTCTCTCTCTGTATGTATGTATGTATGTATGTATGTATGTATGTATGTTATGTATGTATTGTTTTTTGGCGGACCCTCTCCAGTGTCTGACCTGACAGTAGGGGTCGCGGATCCCCGGTTGGAGACCAGTCTATTAACGCTCCTGCCCCTTTAAGAAAATGCGTAGCTAACCTGAAGCGTCCGTAACTATCCGTCAACAAGACCGTACGTTTCCTTGCCTTTACCGGAGCCACACTTTCATCCGCCAATATACACGCCAGCTTCGCCGATGATTTGTATACTTCTAGTGGCTGGTCATGGCACCATTTTAGAGACACAGATAAAGGTAAATGAATCCAGAAGTGACTCAAGGTATTGGGTAACGTGAATGGGTACAACGTTCCGATACATGCTGTGCACTGAAGTTGGCCCCATATGACCAGACGGACACGTTTCTGCTGGCATGTCCCCAGCTGGGGCTTTTATTATAACAAGAGATAGTTGTTGCGATAGGGACCGCCAAACTACAAATGTCCCCGTTATTCATTTCACAAATCTGGTCCCCTTCAATGGTCAACTATATCACTCCAGAAGTCATGTAGCCTACGGTAGGCTATGAGGCTATCTACACAATAAGGTGCTTGTGTACGAAATGTATCCCTAATAAACAACGAAGGCATCCATGCAATGTATTAACATATCTCATTTCAATGGATTGGCACGAAAAAGCCTTTGTAATGTAATGCCCTTGTCATGACATCCCAGTTACCTATTAACCCCCCCACCACCTCCGTGCCTGGTCCTCCATCAATCATACCTGCCCCTCTTCTAGACCGATGACACGGGGTTATATGGCCACCTGGCTGGGGTACCGAAGGCCCTGCTCCCTGGGATAGGAGGGAAGAAGGTCTTGGACTTCTGGTGGGAGACCGTCAACACGTGAGTTAAAACCACCAGGCAGCCACACAACACATGCACTCCCAGGAGAGGCTCTGGAGACCCAGCTCACCATCCCTCTGCTCACCACCCCTCTGCTCACCACCCCTCTGCTCACCACCCTCTGCTCACCACCCCTCTGCTCACCATCCCTCTGCTCACCACCCCTCTGCTCACCACCCCTCTGCTCACTATCCCTCTGCTCACCACCCCTCTGCTCACCACCCCTCTGCTCACTATCCCTCTGCTCACCACCCCTCTGCTCACTATCCCTCTGCTCACCACCCCTCTGCTCACTATCCCTCTGCTCACTATCCCTCTGCTCACCACCCCTCTGCTCACCACCCCTCTGCTCACCACCCCTCTGCTCACCACCCCTCTGCTCACTATCCCTCTGCTCACCACCCCTCTGCTCACCACCCCTCTGCTCACCACCCTTCTGCTCACTATCCCTCTGCTCACCACCCCTCTGCTCACCACCCCTCTGCTCACCACCCTTCTGCTCACCACCCCTCTGCTCACCATCCCTCTGCTCACCACCCCTCTGCTCACCACCCCTCTGCTCACCACCCCTCTGCTCACCACCCCTCTGCTCACCATCCCTCTGCTCACCACCCCTCTGCTCACCATCCCTCTGCTCACCACCCCTCTGCTCACTATCCCTCTGCTCACTATCCCTCTGCTCACCATCCCTCTGCTCACCATCCCTCTGCTCACCACCCCTCTGCTCACCATCCCTCTGCTCACCACCCCTCTGCTCACCACCCCTCTGCTCACCACCCCTCTGCTCACCATCCCTCTGCTCACCATCCCTCTGCTCACCACCCCTCTGCTCACTATCCCTCTGCTCACCACCCCTCTGCTCACTATCCCTCTGCTCACCACCCCTCTGCTCACTATCCCTCTGCTCACTATCCCTCTGCTCACCACCCCTCTGCTCACCACCCCTCTGCTCACCACCCCTCTGCTCACTATCCCTCTGCTCACTATCCCTCTGCTCACCATCCCTCTGCTCACCATCCCTCTGCTTAGCACCCCTCTGCTCACTATCCCTCTGCTCACCATCCCTCTGCTCACTATCCCTCTGCTCACCACCCCTCTGCTCACCACCCCTCTGCTCACTATCCCTCTGCTCACTATCCCTCTGCTCACCATCCCTCTGCTCACCATCCCTCTGCTCACCACCCCTCTGCTTAGCACCCCTCTGCTCACTATCCCTCTGCTCACCATCCCTCTGCTCACTATCCCTCTGCTCACCATCCCTCTGCTCACCACCCCTTTGCTCACCACCCCTTTGCTCACCACCCCTCTGCTCATCATCCTTCTGCTCACCATCCCTCTGCTCACCATCCCTCTGCTCTGTTGTTCTAGGCGGCAGTTGTTCACTGAAGTCTATCTGGTCACCAATGCAGACAAGTGGGTGCAAATCCTTTGTTTTAATTTTTCCATTTTTTACACTACTTGACTACTACCTACCTCAGAGGCTTGTTCGTCTTTGTATTGTGAAGGTATAAGCACTTTGAGCGCTGGGCAACAGCCAATGACTTCCCAGTGGAGAATGTGATCAACGACGGCAGCACCACGCTGGAGGACCGCCTGGGTGCTGTGGCGGACCTGCAGCTGGCCATATGCAGCCGCAAGCTGGAGGACGACGTCATGGTGGTACGATGGTGGTCTTTCTTTCTTTCTTTCTTTCTTTCTTTCTTTCTTTCTTTCTTTCTTTCTTTCTTTCTTTTTTTCTTTCTTTCACTATAGTGGGATATAGACTATGTCTATATCCCACTAATGTCAAACTTAAATTAGACTGATTGTATATTTAGATGCTATTACTGACTGTCCTGACCTGGGTTCATTAAGAATTTCAAAACAACACAATATATGATGAAGATGTTGTGTGTTCTGGAAGCAGATTGCTGGAGACATGCTCTGTGCCGATCAGAACTTTGATATTGCTCAAGTTATCCGCTTCTTCAGGTCCAAGGTAAAGTTTACACATTTATTTTACTTACTGCAAACCAGAGACCAGGGTGCTTTTAATGAGAACAGGAGAAAATTCTGCCAGCTGGATTGAAGTCCAGACACATTTAACTTACATTCTTATGTTTTATCCATCACTACCAAATCGTTGTTCATAATTCATCATTCATTCATCGTCTTTTATGCTTACAAATATGCACAGACTGCAGAATTCATCAAACAGTGACAAAAAGAAATGGGAAGGTTAGATTGTATCTTCAGGTACAAGTTTGCAGGGCGAGTTTAGAATTGTCTATGGTGCAAAATATTATGATAGTGTGGGTGTGGGTGTAGGTGTGCATGTGTGTACATGCATGTGTGCATGTGTGTGTGTGTGTGTACATGCATGTGTGTGTGTGTGTGTGTGTGTTCATGTGTGTGTGTGCATGTGTGTGTGCCTGCAGCCTGGAGAGCTGGCCATATACTATGAGTTGGAGGAAGGAGAGAAACCGAACTCCAGGGGCATCGTGGAGGTGTGCCCGGACACTCACAGGTGAGAAACAAGCCTACTGCGAACACATACATGTATCTGGGTGGACACCCCCCCACTTGATGGTGATGTCCCAAAGCACTCCTTCCATTATGTATTCTTTTGTTATTGTAGGTAGCATGTTACTGAATTGTAACCCAGTTTGCTCTATTATTGTAATTGTGGAAGATATGTTTTACATCAAGACATTGGAAAGAGTGCTACATGAAAGGGGAATGATGGTTATTGTGTGTCTGTAAGGATAACCCGCTTTCTGGAGAAGCCAGAAGAAGAGCTCACGGACTCACAGTTAGCTAGCGTGGTCTTCTACTGTCTCCAGAGAAACACTTTATCCTACCTCTCTGAGTTCCTCAGTCTGAAGCTACAAGCCCAAGACAGGAGTTTTGGACAATTCTGGGTTTGTATGATGCAAAAGACTTCATCACTGATTGTGACAGATATTTCATCTTTTGGTGCAAAACGTTTGCTTTTACTTGTTTGTTTCCCACATTTCAAGACTAGCGTTTGATTTGTGTTAGTAACATGATAGAACAGCTGATATTAGCTTGATATTGATACCTTGTTGGCTGCTATACTTCATAGGAAAGCCAATGTCAGATGTGTTTTACTTACTTGATATAGTGCTACGTTTTAATTTTAGTTAAGCAAATAATTTCAATAAATCGCAAAATGTGTATTTTGCCTTTTCAGTCATAACAGAACTGAATTGACTTAACAAACGTGTCTCTCTGTAGGAGTGGCTCATCAATGAAAGGCAACTCCCTGTATTCGGGATGAAGCTCCCTACAGGGTTCCAGCTCATTGGACAAGTGGTCAGTGAGTTTTCCCATTATATGTTATAATAAGTTGTTGATGTGTGTTGCTTAGCCCGAGCTGGATATACACATGATTCCTGTTTATCTAGACATGACTCTGTATTCTATGGTCTGTTCTCCTGGTGTCTTAGGGACTGTCAGACTATACCAAGTGGCTAACTCATTACTCTACCAAACAACAGGACAAGCCTGCTAAACCAATCATATGTAGGTCATATGCAAGGTAAGAGTATATTGCACAGTACATTTCTGTTCAACTCTTGATAGGTTTTCAATGGAGTCTGGGAGTAGAGCAAAATATTAGGCTAGGCAAGTATTATAATGTATGAAATATTAAGATATATAGTTTAAACAAGAGTCGCTTACGATCACAAATCACATTGAATTCACAGAAAGCATGAAGACATGCTCCTTCGTTATTGATGATACGTTGAGCATGGTTTGTTTTCTGTATTTATGGACAGGGTCGGATTAATGGGCAACCCCTCTGATGGATTCAATGGAAAAACCATTGCCATGAGCATCTCTAACTTCTGGGCTGAGGTTACATTGGTTGAGAGCCAGACTCTGGTACACACAAGCACACATGCACACACACACACACACACACACACACACAAATTAATAATAATAATTACATTTTAATTATTGTATTAATGTCCACATGAATACAAAAGATTATACAGAACATAAATATTAGTAGATGCAAACAAATGGAATAGCCTGTCAGTATTATGTATAAGTAAGCACCACAAAAAGTTGCACAAACATATGATGGGTACAGATAGCAGCGCCTCCTCCTTATAGAGCAACTGCCAATGATTGCAGATACTTATGAGCAGTAGTTAGCTACCTGCCACTGGGCCTTCGTCTTTGACATACCCATCATCTGGAGGCCCATCACTGCCAGCTTATGAACATGACCGAGGCTACCAAAAATAAAAACCAGTAGCTAGCACCAGACACACACACACACACAATAGGCCACCAAATGGCTTACTACAAAGACGATGGCTAATTGTAAGTCTGTTTTGTAGGTTCTACTGCCTCATCCGCTCAATGACCCTACAGAGTTTGGAAGCCTGCAAGATCTGTTCTGCATCAGCAGGAAGGAAGGGTTGGTATTAAACGCTGCTATAGGGTACACCATGTTGTTCACACTATTTAAAATGTCTTCTTCTAAATCACAGATAATACACTTTATCTGTACAGCACCTTTTATAACCTTCATTACAGTGCTTTACATGATGATGTATGGCAGAACACTGAACGTGAGGATAAAAGTAAGACAGATATAAAAACATACATACGGATAAAAAGTAAAACTGTACGAACCCTGTATACAAACAACAATCTTTTATGTCCTTGTAATGACGGACCAATGAACAATAAGAGACAAATTCTTATGTGGAAAACACATCAACACCATATCATCCTACTGCTAACCAGTTACCCACGTATGGCGTCGAATGCGTCACATTTTAACCAGTAGACCGTTTCATTTTAATTCATAGATACCTGGGAGGCCTCCGGCTACTGCAGGCGACCTGTAAGAAGTTCTATCAGTTCTGCTCCAAACAAGGGTGAGAATACTGCTTTCACTATATACATTCTGCTCAGTGATTTGTGTATACAAATAATATGGCCGACTCTTCAAATCCTGTTTGAACCCAATCATATATTTTCCACATTAAAATGTTAATTGATTAACAAATGTGTTGACAGTTGTTGCTGATTACTACAGAATCCTTGAAAGGCAGTATACAAAAGTTGGAATTTTTCTAAGAAGGCCTACATGATGAATTGATAAATTACTTTTCAGAAAGTCGTTTGGATGACTTATTTTTAACCACTGGATCATAGAAATGATCTGGGCCCTGTTCCGATTCTCGTACTTCCCGTACTTACTATACCTAGTTTGAGAACGTAGGGTGTTCCGATTATGATCGCGGCGAAAAGAAGTGTACTTGAAAGGACCCGTATGTGTATGCGTATGCGTATGTATATCGGAACAGGCCCCTGGTCTGGATCCTGGTCTGGCGCCCAATGTGGGGCCCTCCGACATGTCACTAATAAATAAAGAGATAAGAACTACTTTTTTTGCGCTGTACTGCGCGAAGGACCCGCGGGGGTTGAATGTGCGTTCTGTAGGTTAGATGATCCAAGGGGTGAATGCGTCTTGCACAAGTAGCACGGGTAAGCCTATATGGATGTGTGTGATGCGCTTGGTGTATGCATGGCAAATAATAAATAGACTGACACAATTAGAATTTTTGCTAAGTGTACAACTCATCTACATCCTTCTTCCTTCTTGCTGTATGTCTGCCTCTGTTTGGCAAAAGGAGACATAACCATAGAAATAAAGCCCCCGCATACAGTCTATGAGCCTCACTGACAATTGACACGCCCATAGGCCATTTGATCCTAAAGGAGACCCACTTCAGCCATGTAAGGTAAAATTGCGCTATTTCACCATAATGTATTGATTACAAAAAAATTATCCAAACGACTTTGTGAAAACTCATTCAGAGGCATTTTCCTTTTTTAATCAATTCATCATGTAAGCCGCCTACTTACAACTTTGTTTTTTCTTCATATATACAGTATATTTTTTTATGTTGCCTTTCAGGGTTTCCGTAGGTTACTGTATTACTTATAGAATTATGGGTACAAGGGAACTGAATTATTAAGTGATTAAACGTTCAGTTTAATAATTAATGAGCATTAACATTTCTTCAAGTTTGTTATTTGGTTCCCTGGCAGTATTGCATTGACAAAGCAGAACTTTACACTGAAATATGATACCAACATCCCTCGGCAAGTGGTGAGGACCTGGCTTTTCAATTAAAATTATTGTTTACTACTACAGCACTTTTATTTATCAAATATCAATGTAAAAATGTCTGTTACTTTTTCTCTTCTTCCAAAGGGCCTGGCTGGAAGCAGGTAAAACATATACAATTTGTCTATGAGTCTGAAAAGAAACACAAAGAGATTTGGTTTTGTAAATGTTTTCTAATGTCATGTAATTTTTGTTTATGTTTTTTGCAGTGCTATCGTCTCAGCTACCCTGAAGTGTCTTATGAAATTCTACAACATCACAGAGGGTGTAAGAAAAAGTTTCAATTGCAACCATTTTCACAATAAACCGTGTATTTGAATGCAGACCACCTTTGAGTTAAGTGTTTACGATGTTGCTAGCTAACACTCTACCTTTATTTACTACAGCTCATGTTAAACAGAATATTTTATTAATCTCAGATGGGACATTTGGGTAACAACAGAATAGGCACACCAGAATGGTGGTATATAGGCTGTATGTAGTACTATTACTATTTAGCCATTTATCAGACGCTTTTATCCCTATCCACTTAGCCTATATTATATGATATTATATATTTCTAAATACATAGAAGAAGGAACATTTAGAATCCTAGCCATTGATCTATGACTCTGGATGTGAACATGTCGGTGGCAGGACCTCCAGAAGCCTGTCAGAGCCAACTTCATCCTCAACGTGGAGACAGACGAGCTCTTCATCACGGCTGGCCTCCAGGACAGAGTTGTGCAGGTACCATGTACTTTACCACTGCTTGCATTCAAACATCCTTGATCCCTGATCATTGTGGTAGAGTCATTTTAGACCTAGTCTCACAAATCAGACTTTAGCTTAATATCTAAAGTCTGATAGCAAATGAGCTCAAATCTGGGTGTAGACTGGCCACTGTAGAAATACACTTAGTAACCCCTTCTGAAAGCTTCATCCACTCGTGCGAATGAGTTTCTCCTTAGTAGAATATCTCCATAATGAAACGGGAAACAAGGCGTAACTCCGCCCCTTGCAGTTACTGGTTTCCAGCCCAGGCTCTGTGCCATTTCCCCCCAGAGGTTCTGCTATAACATAGTAGGACTTCTGGATCAGTAGTTCTGCTATAACATAGTAGGACTTCTGGATCCCAGATTATCGTAGACCTAACTGCATAATGTCACATTATAATCTGCAATAAGTACATTTACATTCTATTCTGCTTAGTCATTTAGCAGACTTCCAGGCGTGAGAACATTCAAAGCATACAATCAAATTAGGAGTTGCTAAAACACTAATCCCCCCAACGTCTGGGGGGAGACGGCCCAGAGCCTCGGCCGGAAACCTGGACTGCAAAGAGTTAAGCCGTTTCCTGCTTCGGTTACGGAGAAGGAAACTCATTCGCGCGAATGGACAAAGCTTTCAGAAGGGGTTTTTTAAGTGTATTTCTTGAGTGGCTAGTCTACACACAGTGTTGAATTGAAATGTTTACAGCAACGTTTTTTTACAGTTTATGCTGGCAGAGTTTGTGTTCACCAATTATGCGCTTACAGATCCCTGCCTCCAGCAACATAATGTTCACCCAGTTTTGAGCTGGTCTGCCGTCAGACTTTAGATATTAATCTAAAGTAGCATAGTAGCAGCATAGGAATTAGAACACATACGTGTTGAGTCTCACCCACTCAGCTCACGTCTGGCCTCCTAGGTCTATGAAGGCTTGGTCTACATGGATTTTAGCAAGCAGCTCATGGAGGAACGAGGCTATGGTATGTATCCGTTGGTGTTTATCCCGGCCAAAATTATTCTTCACAAGTGTACAGGCCAAGGATTTCAACTCTTCAAACTGTCTGTATGTGTGTGTGTGTGTGCGTGCACGCGCATACGCCCATGGATGTTTGTTTAATCAGGAGATTACATTCCCATGGACATGAGCTGTCTTCCCAAGTTTTGGCTGGCCTTCCTGAGTGACCCCAGCGACTCAGGACGCATCCACAGCAATGTGCGCCAGCGCTGGCTAAGCGGTAGGATCCCGCCACGTCTCCCTATCACTTCATCATGTGTCTCATCCAGCCTTCAGCCTGGCTAGGGTTCCTCACCCCTAGTGGGGTGTCTTTGGGTTTCACTGATGGGCAGCCCTTGGGTTTCACTGATGCCTGTAACACCAAGTCTTTATTTACTGTGACTGTTTGACACTATGAATTTAACTGTTTGAAATTATGAATTTGTATGTGCCAGGATGATAATTTGGCTGTAAGCCATCTCCAACTGGTCAGGCCCATTTTGGGCTCCTGACCCATAGTTTAAGAAATACTGCTTTGCTGTTTGTTCTACAGGGGAGCCTCTCGTGGTGGAGGCCATGAAGTCTTTTGCTCAGCTCACGGATGAAGCCAGGTCAGTTCATAATTGGTTGTCAGTTCCATCTTTGTAGTGCCATGTTGAATGCTTCTAGCCACCATAAAATCTTCCCATTAACTTACATTCATGTTAGAACCTACACCCATTCACAAAAGCGTGTTTCTTCCGTCTCTTCACACCAGGGGGGCTCTGGCGCAGAGGGACTGGCCCAGGTTGGCTCAACTGATGGACCAGAACTTTGAGCTCCGCAGGTGAACTCTTCCTCTGAGAAGCTGGTGACTGCTTTACAATGGCTAACCCTGTTTACACCAGAGAAGTATCTAGATTCTACAACCCTTTATGAATCTAGATTGATTTCTGCCTGTGTCGTCATAATCGAACATGGCACAGCTTTATAATAGGTTGTCCAAGTAGGCACAAGCATGGCACAGTTTCAGATGATTCAGAGACATTTGCATATTGCACCCCCCTTGCTTTATATAGGTTACGACCAGTGACGTATGAGCTAAGCATGTGACTTGACAACTCTTCCAGGAGTGATTCTGTCTAGATGACAACATATCTCTGTCTAGACAATCCAGATTAAATGTAGCGTACACTACCTCCGAAGGGGGATTTGACAACGGTTGTCTACATCTCTCGTACAGCCGTTCCCGCCTGTTTAGATCATCTCTCTTTGCACCGCAATCTCACAACTGTTTCAAATTGCACATTGAAGAGAGATTCGAAACACTTGTGTAAACGGGCCCTGAACTGGTTCTACTGGTGGGTCAAGCCATATATATATATATAATGTCAATATAATGACTTCTCCCTTCAGGTCTGTCTATACTGATGAGTGTCTGGGTCCCGGGAACCTGAAGATGGTGCAGCTGGCAAAACAGGTATAGCATCTCGTAGTCAGACTCTCAGAATTGTCATTGAAGTGCAATCTGAAATAGTACCTGGCAAGAATTGGCAGTGGTTGCTCTTATTTTTGCATTTTTATTGGACCACTGTGCAACTAGAAATAAAGTGCACCTTTGATACAACTCATACAAATGTCAGCTGTCAGCTTTATGATCTCAGTACAACCTATATAATGTAAATTCTAATAAAATACTAAACTGGTGTAATAATACTAAGGACGGTGTATTATCAGGGTACATTCTGATACTGAACATACTTGTATCTGTACTGTTACACAGTTTGGCTCGGCTGTGAAGTTGCCAGGCAGCGGTGGAGCGGTGGTTGGCCTGTGTCTGGACCAGCAGAGAATGGTAAGACTCACTAACACGGTTTTGTTGTTAATCTATAACAGGTCATGGACCTTTTCAGCTGCCAGAGCCATTCAAAATGTAGTTACTTGAAATTGTGCTTAGAAAAACCAAAGAGTTTACATTATTATTATCATTCAACCTTTTTAGGGAAGATATTCATTCATTGCAAATTAGGCATGGCCATTTCGGCTGGAAAGAATGATACTTCATAATCCCTTTTCGGGCATTTCATTATCTCCTCTGATTGTAGATAATGGTATTATGCTAAATAGATGTTGCATTTTACCTGGAAATTACCCTAGTTTTTTAGCCCTATGCAATCACTGAAAGAGCCAAGTATGGCCTCTCTAGAGCCATAAGAACTTGTCTTTCTTTCAAGTAGCACTATAGGATGAAAGATTCGCTTCTGGTTTGTACGGAAGCGTAATGCATTCACTTGAGAAAAAAAAACTGCCCTGTTTTTCTGAATTAAAAAAAACTGCCCTGTTTTTTTGAATTCATGGATATTAGATGATGCATCTGAAATGCATTCAGGCTGGCTACGTGGTGACTCAAGAGACAAGAAATCAGGCAATTGCTGAAAATACTGGATCCCCACAGAGTGCAGAGTTGTTTTTTTATTCAGAAAAACAGGGCAGTTGTTTTTTTTTTCTCAAGTGAATGCATTACGCTTCTGTAGGTTTGCATTCGAAATTTCTTCCACTGGTCGTTATTTGGATTACATTTTCGATGACTTGGTACCAATTAGAGCCAAAGAAGCTCTTCAGGTGACAGTCCAAAACAACTTAACAAGCTAATTGCTTTAGTAGTACAAAAATGTGCTATATTTGTGTGTGAATATTGTTGTTCAGGTTTCACAGCAATTCTTCAAAAGTTCAAAAGGTCTTTGACAGCGAGCTGCTGTTCCGTATTGTGTCCACTAGGTGGAGATGAGGCAAGCTTTCCAGGAGGCAGGGTGCGTGTTCTGTGTCATAGTGCCACACAATCCATCTGCCAGCAACCATGATCACCCCCGTGTCCTGTGACCCAATCAGTCAACTTCACAACACATCACATTGTATTTATTTGAATCATTTTATTGTCATCACAAATGTCTTCTCGTAGCTTAACGATTGCATTTTAGCAAACGTTATTTGGAATTTTCCACATGATTGTATCTGATTTGTACAGAAAATAAAGATATAATTTACGTTGTGTTGTTTTTAAAATGTATATTGATAATGTGCCATTACACAATTTTTCTAAATATCATCAGATGTCTTATCATATAGCCAATGAAGCAGATATATTTGTTTTTGCACATTGTATCTGTCTATATAAAATAAAGAACTGATTCACATCATATTTGTGTTCCTTCTAATTAACATATTAACAAAGGTTAATAACATCAATTAATATTGGTAACGTGATTACAACTTTCTGCAATATTTCAACATTGCTGTAGCCTAAATTATCGTATCATATTAAATTATAGCCTACATTAATGACTGATAGACCAACGTTATAACGGCACAACGCCTCTCTTCACCGCTCCTCAGCCTGTGTACCACACACCCAGACACAGTGGGCCTAATAACACACACCTACTAACACACCCAGACACAGCAAGCCTACTAACACACACCCAGGACACAGCAAGTCTACTAACACACACCCAGGACACAGCAGGCCTACTAACACACACCCAGACACAGCAGGCCTACTAACACACACCCAGACACAGCAGGCCTAATAACACACACCTACTAACACACCCAGACACGAGCAAGCCTACTAACACACCACCCAGGGACACAGCAGGGCCTAATAACACACACCTACTAACACACCCAGACACAGCAAGCCTACTAACACACACCCAGACACAGCAAGTCTACTAACACACACCCAGACACAGCAGGCCTACTAACACACACCCAGAACACAGGCAGGCCTACTAACACACACCCAGACACAGCAGGCCTATAACACACACCTACTAACAACACCCCAGACACAGGCAAGCCTACTAACACACACCCAGACACAGCAGGCCTAATAACACATACCTACTAACACACCCAGACACAGCAGGCCTACTAACACACACCCAGACACAGCAAGTCTACTAACACACACCCAGACACAGCAGGCCTACTAACACACACCCAGACACAGCAGGCCTAATAACACATACCTACTAACACACCCAGACACAGCAGGCCTAATAACACATACCTACTAACACACCCAGACACAGCGGGCCTACTAACACACACCTACTAACACACACCCAGACACAGCAGGCCTACTAACCACACCCAGACACAGCAGGGCCTACTAACACACATCTACTAACACACACCCAGACACAGCGGGCCTACTAACACCACACCCAGACCCAGCAGGCCTACTAACACACACCCAGACACAGCGGGCCTACTAACACACACCCAGACACAGCAGGCCTACTAACACACATCTACTAACACACACCCAGACACAGTGGGCCTACTAACACACACCCAGACACAGTGGGCCCTACTAACACACACCCAGACACAGCGTGCCTACTAACACACACCCAGACACAGCGGGCCTACTAACACATACCTACTAACACACACCCAGACACTGCAGGCCTACTAACACACACCCAGACCCAGCAGGCCTACTAACACACACCCAGACACAGCGGACCTACTAACACACACCCAGACACAGCGGGCCTACTAACACACACCCAGACCCAGCAGGCCTACTAACCCAGACCCAGTGGGCCTACTAACACACACCCAGACCCAGCACGCCTACTAACACACACCTAATAATAAACACCCAGACCCAGCAGGCCTACTAACACACACCCAGGACCCAGCAGGCCTACTAATACACACCCAGACCCAGCAGGCCTACTAACCCACACCCAGACACAGTGGGCCTACTAACACACACCCAGACCCAGCACGCCTACTAACACACACCTAATAATAAACACCCAGACCCAGCAGGCCTACTAACACACACCCAGACCCAGCAGGCCTACTAATACACACCCAGACCCAGCAGGCCTACTAACCCACACCCAGACACAGTGGGCCTAACTAACACAACACCCATGACCCAGCAACGCCTAACCTAACACATCACCTAATAATAAACACCCAGGGCCCAGCACGCCCTACTTAACACAACACCAATAATAAACACCCCAGACCCAGCAGGCCTACTAACAACACACCCAGGACCCAGCACGCTACTATCACACACCTAATAATAAACACCCAGACCCAGCAGGGCCTACTAACACAACCCCAGACACAGTGGGCCTACTATACACACCACCCAGACACAGCAGGGCCTACTAATACACACCCGAGACCAGTGGGCCTACTAACACACATCCCAGACCCAGCAGGCCCCCCCCCCCCCTACTAACACACACCCAGACCCAGGCAGGGCCTACTAATACACACCCAGACCCAGCAGGCCTTACTAATACAACACCCGACACAGTGGGCCTACTAACACACACCCAGGGACACCAGCAGCCCTTCTAACACACCCCCCAGACACAGCAGGTCCTACTAATCACACACCCAGACCCAGCAGGTTCTACTAAC